>JBBPBX010000371.1:110897-135645 GCA_038048925.1 Garcialebias charrua
CACATCGAGAGGAGCCAGTTGAGGTGGCTCAGGCATCTGGTTAGGATGCCTCCTGGACGCCTCCCTGGTGAGGTGTTCCGGGCATGTCCCACCGGGAGGAGACCCAGAGGAAGACCCAGGACACGCTGGAGGGACTATGTTTCTCGGCTGGCCTGGGAACGCCTTGGGATTCCCCCGGAGGAGCTGCTCCAAGTGGCTGGGGAGAGGGAAGTCTGGGCCTCCCTACTTAGGCTGCTACCCCCGCGACCCGACCCCGGATAAGCGGAAGACAATGGATGGATGGATGTGGAGCTTCCTTTCATTTACTGATATTTCTTCCATTAACATGTTTTTCTTTGCAGTTCTTCAATAGAAAGTACACCTGGACAGCCATTCTGTTCGTCTGTATTGCTTTCTGTCCTCTCTACTACACTGTCTGGCAAAAAAAAAAGTTGCCACCTCCCCCAAAAAAGGTCACACTAATATTTTGTTGCACCACCTTTAACTTTGATTACATCATGCATTCACTGTGGCGTTGTTTCGATAAGCTTCTGCAATGATAGATCTTGTGACAGATCTATTTCCATCCAGTGTTACATTAATTGGTCACCAAGGTTTTGCATTAATGATGAGGCACTAGGCATGATGGGTGCATCACTTCACCTGCCTCTCTTCTTACCCTGATGTGCCCATCACTCTGGAACAGGGTCAATCTGGACTCATCAGACCACATGACCTTCTTCCATTGCTCCAGAGTCCAATCTTTATGCTCCCTAGCAAACTGAAGCTTTTTTTCCAGTTATCTTCTCTGATTAGTGGTTTTCTTAAGGCTAAACAGCTGTTCAGTCCCAATTCCTTGAGTTCCTTCACATTGTGTGTGTGGAAATGCTCTTACTTTCACTATTAAACATAGCCCTGAGTGCTTCTGTTGTTTTTCTTCTATGTGATTTCACCAAATGTTTAAGTGATCACCGATCACGATCATTCAGGATTTTTTTCCCGGCCACATTTCTTCCTGGAAGACGATGGGTCCCCACTATCCTTCCAGTTTTTAATAATGTGTTGGAAAGTTCTTAACCCAGTTTTAGTAGTTTCTAAAATCTCATATTTTTTGTATTTTTGTTTTCTCTGCTTGGCGCCAATGATATGACCCTTCTCAAACAGACTGACATCTTTTCCATGACCACACCATGTGTCTTTCAACATGGTTGTTTAAGAAATGAGAAGCAACTCATTGCACCAGTTGGAGTTAAATAACTTGTTGCCAGCTGAAAGATAATCTCCCGTGCAGTAATTATCCAATAGGAGGTTCGTACTTATTTGCTTAGTTAAAGCCAGATGACAACTTTTTTTGTTTGGCCAGGCAGTGCATTTCCAGCCAGTTAAGGTAGGTGGCTGACTAAACTAAAGCCCGGTTCTGTTGGTGGTTTGGTCCTGTTAAACGGGAGGTTTTCTTTTTCACGGTCATCAGTTCGCTACTCAGGATAGGAGGTTGCAGTGGAATGGAGATTCAACACAATCTGTTTGATTCCTTAGATAGATAACGTTTAATAATTGGTATTTTATAATGAAAAGTCAAGTTTTTATACAGTGCCCTGAGACAACATTTGTTGTCAATTTGTGCTAAATAAATAAACTAAATTGAACTGAAGGTGGCAACATGGTGGTGCACTTGGTAAATCTCTTGTCTCTCAGCAAGACGGATGATGGATTCTATCCCAGCTGGGTACCTTTCTGGGTGGAGTTTGCATGTTCTCCCTGTGCATACGTGGTTTTCTACAGTACCCCAGTTTCCTCCAACAGACCAATAAAATGCTTGTTATGCTAAGTGGTGACTCTAAATTGTCCCTAGGTGTGCGTAACAGTGGGATATTAGAAATGCAACTGCCAGGAAAAAGACAGAGGAAGGTTAAAGTGGAGATATATGAATGTAGTTAGAGATGACATGGAAGTTGTTGGAGTGAGGACAGAGGATGCAGAGGACAGAGAGAGATGGAGGAGGATGACTCACTGTGATGACACTTGAAGAGGCTGAAAAAATATGAAGAAGACCCTGACAGGGACTGCTGAGATGTAGGTGCTATGGCTAAAACTGTCACATTTAAATGATGAGCTTCAATGTATTCATGTCTAATTGATGTGCATCCTTTAAACAATAAAAGACCTAAAACAATGAAAACTTTAAAAGATTAAATCAATGAATAGGTAATAATTAATAATTACTTTAAGATTGAAACAAACACTCCCACAACCTGATACATTTCACTGGAAAGCATACTTTTCATCCAGTAAAGAAAGGACAGTATCATGTAATCAGCCTTCTACAACTCACCACTCAACTTGTCTGATTCTCATATAAAACATTAAAAACAGAACTATCTTTATTGTCCAATACAGCTCACCCAATGCCAGCTGCCACAAGAGAGTCAGCTTTGAACTGACATGCCAAAGGCTGATTGATGTACAGACACTTAGACTGATGCCTTTAGAAACACCACCAGTGGAACAACAGATCTTAAAGCACTGGTTTAACTGATGTAGCTGAAAACTGCTGGAACTGAACTCTTCTCGGCGCTGACAGGAGCCTGCAGAAATGTGAACTCAACCCTCCAGGATAAAACACGTCACTTACTGGATGCTGCTTTTATCTCTGTGCATGTGGGTGGCCAAGAGGTCTCTGGGGGCTACGCAGGATTTAAGAACACACTTGGAGATCAGAGACAAAAAGTAAGCCAAGAACTGCCGACAGGCTCAACCAGCATGTTATTAGGACTGACCCAAGTCTTTTGACTCACACTTAAAGCCCCACTGACATGATTTTTTTACTATGCATAAANTACATATATACAGTATACATATATATACACACCAATATATACAGTATACATATATATATATATATACACACAAATATATACAGTATATGTACATATATATACACACAAATATATACAGTATACATATATATACACACAAATATATACAGTATACATATATATACACACAAATATATACAGTATACATATATATACACACAAATAATTACAGTATACTTATATATACACCAATATATACAGTATACATATATATACACACCAATATATACAGTATACATATATATACACACAAATATATACAGTATACGTACATATATATACACACAAATATATACAGTATACATATATACACACAAATATATACAGTATACATATATATACACACAAATATATACAGTATACATATATATATACACACAAATAATTACAGTATACTTATATTTACACCAATATATACAGTATACATATATATACACACAAATATATACAGTATACATATATATACACACAAATATATACAGTATACATATATATACACACAAATATATACATATATATATATATATATATATATATATATATATATATATATATATATATATATATATATATATATATATATATATATATATATATATATATATATATATATATATATATATATATATATATATTAGGCATGTAACGGTTGTAGTTGGTGTACCGAACCGAAAAGGTACGGAGGTGGACCGAACCGAACGTGCTGTACCGAAACGGTTATTTTTTCACTCATTGAATGTTAATATGTGCGCCGCGGAACAAAATTTCCTGGGCGCGTTTCAGCACGGAGCTATTATCTCGCAGCACGCGCAGCATTAGCCGTTAGCTTCTCGCTGCGGTTTCCTGTTTGTTAACGTTATGGTTTTCTTGTTAAAAGACGAGCGCACAAAGCTGTGTGTGTGGACGTTTTTTCATGAAGACTGGATCTGCAGCAGCAACACGTCTAACGTGAACGCGCTGGAAACTACGTCATCAGAACGTGAACGAGCTGTTACAAAGTACGCTAACCACACAGCTGCATTTAAACAACTTCTACAAAGTGCGCTAACAACACAGCTGCATTTAAACAACTTCATCAGGTAATTTAGATGGGTCCAGATCAATAACACAAACTGTATGAGTTTTTAAAGCTCTGAATCTAAGTCTGAAAGTTTTTAATGCACAGTTGATCCTTGCTATGAGACATCCATCACGTCAACACTTAAGTCAAAAAGTTCAGCTCTTTATGAAAAAACTAAAACTGATGGTCAACAAGTCCTGGAGCTGATTTAAACCCTGCCCTGATGATGAGTGAGATATTCAACCGTTCAAGAGGTATTGTTATTTTATTATAATTATTATTTATAATTTATTATTATTTAAAATTATAATCTTATTAACTTATTTTTTTACCTCTGTGTTTTATTTCCAGTATTTCCAGTTACAGAGGTAGCTGCTCTCCTTCCACTTCAGGGAAATCCACCAGAGATCACCTGCTGCAGCTAAGAAGTGTGTGATGACTGAATTGAACTCTGGAACTGTTCCAGGACCAGTCCCACCAAGAAGAGGTTGTGAGTAATGAGGACAAATACAGCCACACTGGTGCTACTGGACAAAAACTTTATTAGTTAAGATTGTAAACAGTCTGTTGCTGCTTATTGTTCTGGTTCTGACTGTTATTGTATTCATTAAGATTTTTATTATTTTTAATATAATTTATTTATTGTAGAGTGCTGTTTATTTAAAATATCATCCAAATGGGTCACTTTTATTTATTACTACAATACAATACAAACATATTTTTGGCATATTTTCAAAATAAACATTTTGTAAGTCTTTATTTTGTCTTTTTTTTTTTGTACCGAAAATAAACCGAAAATAAACCGAACCGAGCCCTCCTTGTAATTGAACCGAACCGAAATGTGATTTTAGCGTACCGTTACACCCCTAATATATATGTATATATATATATATATATATATATATATATATATATATATATATATATATATATATGTATATATATATATATATATATTTTATCATTTAAATATGTTCGTTTTTGCAAACAAAATGATAAATCACTTTAATTTTGCTTTAAAAGTGATTTTGAACTTCAAGCCGTGTTTAATCATGGGAAATCCGATTACACACGAACGCACCATCTGTGACGTAACACCGGGCAGAGCTCTGGGCTTGTCACAGTGCGCGGGTATGAGCAGCTCGACATGAAGGTAAGTCTGATACAGCATCAGACCTAAATTAGATCCTGTTGTTTCTTGTTCCATCACCCAAACTATTTTCTGCTTCCCAAAATGAAGACAAATAGCTCAAATCTTCACATAGATTGATAAATTTGTCGGGTTTTAAATTGTCCGCTATTAAAGAGACCAGAGCCCTCTGCCTCACACTACGTCACAGATGGTGCGTTCGCGTGTAATCGGATTTCCCATGATTAAACATGGCTTGAAGTTCAAAATCACTTTTAAAGCAAAATTAAAGTGATTTATCATTTTGTTTGCAAAAACGAACATATTTAAATGATAAAATATATATATATTTTGAGCAATTTTATGAATAGTAAAAAAATCATGTCAGTGGACCTTTAAGGCCCCAGTATACTCACGTCTTGTCAGCCGCACAGGAACTGTGCGCACTGTCTGCAGAGGGTTGAGGCTTCATATTTGAGCGTCCACTCTGAGGGGCTGCAGAGCAGCTCCACAGACATGGGGCGTTTACCTTTGGGACAAACTGAGGTCGCCGATTGGTCATTTGCTGACATGCCTACTGGATTAAATGACAGGTCGCAAAAAAAAAAAAAAAAAAAAAGAGCTTGCAGCAGTATTCTGTTTATATGTTGTTAATAAAAAGTTCTCAAAAATAAAAAAACAGGGAGCACTGGACCTGCAGCTCACACATCAGACCAGCCCACCAGGAAATCTCCAGACCCTCCTGCAACCACGTTGGATCTGCTTTTTATTCTCTCGTGACAAATTCCTTCATTTCTCACCATTTTAGTCATGGTGTCAATGGAGGAGGAGGAAGAAATCACTTGTCTCTTGGAAAAAAAGAAAAGAAAAAAAGATAAGGCCAGATCAGGGATGAAGAAGGGGAATTTAATACATTGGTGTTGCATATAAAACAGTCTGTTGCTGAGCAGTTTATTGTGTGACACCGAGTACACGTACGTGGTTGTAAAAATCGAGCTTTGCATGGACATGCCCTGCGGGCATCCTCTTCGAGTCTAATAATAATAATAATAATAATCATTTTATTTTAAAGCGCCTTTCAGGACACCCAAGGACACTTAACAAACCAATACAGTGCAAACATTATCAGTGACAAATTGAAATATAAAAATACATGAAGATTATAAAATGCAAAATAATAAAAACACATTTAGTAAAGTTAATGATAAGCTAGTCTAAAGAGATGTGTTTTCAGGGCAGTCTTGAACAGAGAAAGGGAGGTGGTGTTGCGAAGGTCTGGCGGTAGGGCGTTCCAGAGGTGAGGGGCAGAGCAGGTGAAGGCCCTGCTCCCCATGGTGGAGAGGCGGGCAGAGGGTACATGGAGATGTAGTGAAGAGGAGGATCTGAGAGAGCGTGATGGGATGGAGATTTGTAGGAGGTCAGATAGATAAGGAGGGGCAAGGTTGTGGATAGATTTGAACGTGAGAAGTAGAATTTTGAAGATGATGCGTGATTTAACCGGGAGCCAGTGGAGCTGCTGCAGGACAGGAGTGATGTGGTTATAGTAGGAGGTTTGAGTGATGACACGGGCAGCTGAGTTCTGGACCATCTGTAACTTGTGGAGAGATTTGTTGGGGAGGCCGTAGAGAAGGGAGTTGCAGTAATCGATACGGGAAGTCACAAGACTGTGCACCAGGATGGCTGTGGAGCGGGGTGTGAGAGAAGGACGGAGACGGTTAATATTACGGAGGTGGAAATAGGCAGACCGAGTAATATTGTTGATGTGTGAAGTGAAGGAGAGAGTGGTGTCGAGGATGACACCGAGGCTCTTGATCCAGCATGCGCGGACCTCTGCGGACTGACGTACGCCCGAGTATACTGGAGGCTCTACACAGCAGAGTCACACAAAAACAAAACTGCTTTCTTTTACCATGGCTCAAATGTGCAGATGAGTTGTCTATTTATATTCTAATGCTATATATTCAATCAATCAGAGTAAGAAAAGGAATTAAGTGTAGAAAGAAAATAAAGGAGTCTTCCAGTGAACACGCAGGGGGTGGAACATGTTTAGTGGGAGCTTTGCTGAAATGCAGTTATAACAATTTAAATAACTCAAAGTTTGCCCATTGCTTGCAACATTTCCAGGTCTCTCTTGTAAATGAGTCCTCGAGACTCAATGGGATTAACCTGCCTAAATAAAGGTTGAATGAACATTAAATTCAATTCAACCTTTATTTATACAGGTTAGTCTCATGTTCATTCTATATGTTCATGTTCTAAATGTTCAAACAGTCTGAAAACTATATATCTTTAACAAGTATACCTCTACATCATTTGAGAAATATCTGAAGAACAACAAAGGAAAACAAAATCTCTCGGACTGTCTGTGGAAAGTCACACCATCAAATATCGGAGCCTGATATCCCAAGCAGCCTGATATTAATGAAAAGATGCTGTGAACCATCAAGGCAATAATAGAAAATCTACGAGCTGAAATTATCACTAAACTTGAATTGAAATTTTCAGAGTCCGTTAAGAAGGAGGTGGAGGCTGCTCTAAAACTGCTGGAAGAAAATGTTACTCAGCAAAGTGAAATTATTTCTGATCTTGAGTGCAGCTAATGAGCATGGAGACCAGCTAAATAGCATGTAAGCTAATTTGTCAAATCTCTCTGCAGAAGTAGAGACTTTGAATATTTTGGCCAATGAAGGAAGTTATCTAGAGGAATAAGTTAGCCAAGAAGGAACTGGACAGTGAGAAGAAGCCAGACTTAGACATGACAATTTGTGAGCAGGTGTACAGTTTCATGTGAAGACAGAGCACCACGCCAGACACCTTCAATGCTTTGAGGGTTCATTCATTGTGTTATTGTGGATTTATAGAAAGAATACGACAGGGTGCCATGGGAAAAGCTGTGGTGTTGTATAAGGAAGACTGAAGTGGTAAGAAGTATGTTAGACTGGTACGGGACATGTATGAGGACAGCAGGACAGTGGTGAGATGTGCTGTAGGAGTGACAGATAGCTTCAAGGTGGAGGTGCATCAAGGATCGGCTCTGAGCCCCTTCTTGTTTGCTCTGGTGATGGACCGACTAACAGATGAGGTCAGGCAGGAATCCCCATGGACTATGATGTTTGCAGATGACATTGTGATATGTGGTGAGAACAGGGAACAGGTGGAAGAGAACTTGGAGAGGTGGAGGTATTCACTTGAAAGAAGAGGAATGAAAGTCAGCCGTAGTAAGACAGAGTACATGTGTGTGAATGAGAGGGAGGCCAGTGGAACAGTGAGGCTACAAGGAGCAGAGGTCACAAAGGTGCAGGACTTCAAGTACTTGGGGTCCACTGTCCAGGAAAATGGGGAATGTGGTAAAGAGGTGAAGAAGAGAGTCCAGGCAGGATGGAGTGGATGGAGAAAAGTTTCAGGAGTGATTTGTGACAAAAAGGTGTCAGCAAAGGTCAAAGGAAAAGTTTACAAGACAGTGGTGAGACCAGCTATGTTGTATGGTCTGGAGACAGTGGCATTGACAAAAAGACAGGAGAAAGAACTGGAAGTAGCAGAAATGAAGATGCTGAGGTTCTCCTTAGGAGTGACAAGGATGGATAAGATCAGGAATGAGATAATCAGAGGTACAGCACATGTTGAACAACTGGGAGATAAAGTTAGGGAGGCCAGACTGAGATGGTTTGGACATGTCCAGAGGAGGGACAGTGGGTATATTGGTAGAAGGATGTTAGAAATGCAGCTGCCAGGAAAAAGACAAAGAGGAGATATATGGATGCAGTTAGAGAGGACATGGAGGTAGTTGGAGTGAGGACAGAGGATGCAGAGGACAGAGTGAGGTGGAGGAGGATGACTCGCTGTGGTGACCCCTGAAAATGGAAAAGCTGAAAGAAGAAGAAGACGATTTCACAAAATGCCTGTCCACAACTGTTTAATCATTTCTTTAGGGTTGTTTTTTATTTATTTATTTACATTTTGATATAGTAACTTTATTTAGGTAAAATTAGACTTGTTGAATATTTGGTGAATTAATTTTTATGTCAAGAAATCTGTCTTCATATTATCTCATGTACTTAGAAGAAGGAGATCCTATAAAATAAATAATTTAATTTTAGTTTCTTGATTCAGAATCTTGGAACAATGAGTTTTTAATCTTGTGACTGGTTATCAGACCCTTTTTATTTGTGTCACTGGGTCAGAATTTGTTTCTGATCAGCGCATAAACTCATATGTTTTGTCATGTTCACACAGTTCACTCAATAACATACACACACGCGCATGCACGCACGCACGAACAAACTGACGAGAGAGAGAGAGAGAGAAAGAGAGAGAGAGAGAGAGACTCAATTTGCTTCAAATTGCACACATTTGACTGGACATTTAAACACACAGATCAATAAAGGAAATGTGTGTGTGTGTGTGTGTGTGTGTGTGTGTGTGTGTGTGTGTGTGTGTGTGTGTGTGTGTGTGTGTGTGTGTGTGTGTGTGTGTGTAAAAAGAGAACCGGGGGAAAGCTGTAAAGAAAGAGTGAAGAAAGGCAGAGTGAAGTATCGATTTTCCAGGGTTAAGCAGGGCCTGTAATTAAAATGTTAATTTGAAAGAGACAGAGATAATGTCCTGACAGCAGAAAGAGGGATAAGATAACCAGAACAACAGAACAGAAGAGTGAAAACAAATATGGAGGGAGTGGAAAACTACCGGTAGGTGGAGAATGAACACTGGAAAGACTGGAAAGAGTGCAAAACTGAACAACATTATTAAAAAGTGTTGAATGTTATTAAAGGTTAAAAATAATGAGGAGCAAAGAAGAAAGTTTTTTTTATCATACCGTAACCAGAACAGTTGGAAAAGATTAAAACCTTCAACATATACTTCGAAAAGTAAAGTTTTTTTTGCTACTGTAATAACAAATGAAAAATGCAAAAACCTAAATATAACAGGTCTGTTCAGTACTCGTCCACCAGTACATGTAATGTGTCACACTCAGAAATCAGTGTATGGTCAGAAACTAACAATACATTCTAGAAAACCAGGCAGTAGTACTTACATCTCACTGCTGTGTATCTGCCGTGTGTTTTTGCAGCTTACTCGTTTTTCTAATTTGTCTCATTAGAGCTGAGTATTAGTGAAACATGTATTTTTTGGGGACAAATTATTTGTCAGTATATGGCATTGCTCATCATGAAATGTGGTTGCTGCTGCATACATATTGTGTTGTTGAAAAAGGTATCATTGTAATAGTAATTATGAATTATTTTTAATTATGAGTAATTTTACTGTATCCAGCCGCAGACTGTGTACCCAAACAAGACCATCAGACCAAAATTTTCTATTTGTCATTCTGCAAAATATGGAGAAAACTAAAGAAAACAACCTGAACAAAACTGATGTGCAAATTGTAGTTGTGGGTATAGCTTGTACTGTACTTTAACTGAAGGCAAGGAGAACACAAGGTTATCTATCAGACTGATTAAAAATGTAACAGAGAGCAACAAGCAAACTGAAGCGAACTTGAGTAACATCACTGAGAAAAAAACACAAACACAACTCAGTAATTCCACTGTGAAGAACAAATCACCACAGATACACTGCACCAACTTCACACTTAAGAACAAATCACCACAGATACACTGCACCAACATCACACTTAACAAATCACCACAGATACACTGCACCAACGTCACACTTAACAAATCACCACAGATACACTGCACCAACATCACACTTAACAAATCACCACAGATACACTGCACCAACGTCACACTTAACAAATCACCACAGATACACTGCACCAACATCACACTTAACAAATCACCACAGATACACTGCACCAACATCACACTTAACAAATCACCACAGATACACTGCACCAACATCACACTTAACAAATCACCACAGATACACTGCATCAACATCACACTTAACAAATCACCACAGATACACTGCATCAACATCACACCTACAAATCACCACAGATACACTGCACCAACATCACACTTAAGAACAAATCACAACAGATACACTGCACCAACATTACACTTAAGAACAAATCACCACAGATACACTGCACCAACATTACACTTAAGAACAAATCACAAAAGATACACTGCACCAACATTACACTTAAGAACAAACACCACAGATACACTGCACCAACATCACACCTACAAATCACCACAGATACACTGCATCAACATCACACTTAACAAATCACCACAGATACACTGCACCAACATCACACCTATAAATCACCACAGATACACTGCATCAACATCACACTTAAGAACAAATCACCACAGATACACTGCACCAAAGTCACACTTAACAAATCACCACAGATACACTGCACCAACTTCACACTTAAGAACAAATCACCAAAGATACACTGCACCAACTTCACACTTAAGAACAAATCACCACAGATACACTGCACCAACTTCACACTTAAGAACAAATCACCACAGATACACTGCACCAACTTCACACTTAAGAACAAATCACCACAGATACACTGCACCAACTTCACACTTAAGAACAAATCACCACAGATACACTGCACCAACGTCACACTGAAGAACATATCTCCACCCCAAATTCCTATATGTGAATTTTATGAGGATGTTTATGAATTAATGTCTAAGGTGTATAATAAAATTGAGTCCCAGGTGGTACTGCACAACAGAGATGTAAAAACGTTGCAGCACACCCAAGTCTCAAAAACCCTACATGTTTTAATTTGAAATGAAGAGGGCAGAGGTGCGCGGTGAGAGATGGGGAGAAAATAACTGCAGGAACAAATGCTCCCGCAGCGAGTCAACTCCCCCGCTGACCCTGTATACCCCCCCAGCTCGCCAAGGTCCACCCAAAGAGCGAGGCCAGAACATCTCTCCGACCGCCAGGCCCACTGAGCTCCAGACCAGAGAGGAACAGGGCCACGAGGGCCGCCAGTAGCAGGACCATCAGCCCACACCCACCGCTCAAGAGGACACCAAATCCCACATGGACGACACGGCAAGAGTGTCCGCCCAACCACCGAGAGAGCCAGGGAGCACCGGAAGCGTGCCCCCACCATAGAAAAGGGCCAGCTAACCGGCCAAGCATAGTCCCAGACCATCATCAAGGACATCCACCCAGTCCCCACCCCAGAAGAAATACTACACCCACTCTTCATACTAACAACTGTCGGAACATATAACACACTAGACACCCAGGCTGGGTCGCACTGCCCCCTTCCATGGGCCACCAGGCACGCCTCCAAACCCCCAACCCCCCAGCCCACGAATCCCCAACCCACCAGCGAGCCGAGGGCCCCCGGCCAGTGTCGGACACCAGAGCGCAGGCCAGCCCAAGCCAGGCGACCCGCCCGCCAGAGCCCAAGATCCCCCACCCCCACCAGGGCCAAGCCCGGGGACGACACGTCCCCAGACTCCCAAGCCCCCGGCGCCCACCCCGAAACCACCCCAGCCCAGCTGGGCCACCGACCGGCGACCCATGACCGCCGCCACAGACCACCCGAGGCCCTGCATGCAGCCCCCAGCAGACATCCACCAGAACCACCCAGGTCTTCCCCAGGTTGAAGGCAGGGCCCTCCCCGCCCAAACAGCCCCAACCCCCGGCGTCCCAAACCCCGACACCCCCCCATCAGCCCCAGTGCCTCACAAGGCTAGACCCCAGACCCCCCACCCCCACTATGTAACGGAGCCGATCAAAGAATGCCAAAGAAATTGATCCGATGTGTCGGCAGATGCTGTTTCCAGACTAATATGCTCTAACAGAAGATTTTTATACTGATTAATGCTAAGATTATTTTTATTTTTCCAATTGAAGAGTATAGTTTTCTTTGCGACGCATAAGGCAGTGAAGATCACACGAGATTTATTTTTTTCCAGTGTAACATCTTCAAGGATAGCCAATAAGCAAACAGATGGAGAGAGTGGAATATTACATTTCAGACATTTAGACAAGTCCTCACATACCTGAACCCAGAACCTCTGAACGGGTGGACAGTACCAGAGTGTGTGAATATAATCATCAGGTATATTACTTGTGCACTGTGAGCAATTGTTCGATGATGTAAATCCCATCTTAAAGGGGACCACAGATGCAAAATTCACTTTTTAATGTTTTTTTTTACTCTACTTTGGGTATTTACATTTACTTCTTAAAAAAACAGTCCTAGGGCCAAAGATATGCACCCAGTGGTATATTTACTCTAAGTAGATTTATTTTTCTGGGATATAAATGTCTCGTTTTCAAATCCTCACGCTTGTGACGTCGCAAGCGCCAGGACAACCCACCCCAAACCTGAATCCAGCCCCTCACCTAGCAACCCCTGGTTAGGCTCAACCCACTTCAGTATAAAAGACGTGACGGTTGTTTTTCCTGATTTCATCTCATCTTTTGTTTAAATGTTCTTAATTTCATGTGTACAGCACTTTGTTGCAGCTGTGGTTGTTTTAAATGGCTTTATAAATAAAGTATAATTGTTATTTTTACGTTTTAGTTCAATTTTTAGCGTATTAGCGATCGCTCCCAACGAGCAGCCGGCAGACGTAAAACGAGCAGACCGCCGGCGAAGGGACCATCTGCGGGCGGGAGCTGCTGGGAGCTGCTAGCTTTTGAGGACCGAGGGTCCGGTCAGAGGTTGCCTCATACGGATAAATTAACTGGAAACACTTGGTGAACTTTGTGTATGTGTCTGGACTGGAGCAGCGATCGCTCCCAAAGCGCTGCATGCAACGAGCGGAGCTAAGCGGGCTGTGTGCCGGAGGAGGAAGAGCTATCATTAGCCTCGGATTCGGGTGGGCTAATGCTAAAAGGAGCTGCTAATGGTGGTGCACGCAGACGGCTTTCGGTAAGTTATCTTAAGCTAGCACTAACAGTAAGTCAAATGAGTAATAAAAAAAGAGCTAATTTTAAAACAACAACAGATTAGAGATATTGGCTGTTACAGAGGGCGGAGTTAATGTAAACAGATTTTTGAAGGGCGTGGCCTTCAGAGCTTATTATCATAAACTTGTCGTTTAGAACGGAAGTGAGAAAATTCATAACTAGAAAGGGGATATTTTATTATCTAAGAAATATTTTGTGCATTAAATTGAATGAATATGGTCTGGATAGCCCACAGACATACCATAAAAATTTATAAAACCAATATGTGGTCTCCTTTAAACATTCGTTGAGCTGTATAGTGTACTCTATAGAGAACTTTATACTGTAATAATTGTAAATTGGAGACTCTAGTCATTTTAAATGTTTTTAAACATATTTGAGACCAGGTGTTTTGGTCAAAGTTGACTGATAAATCTGTCTCCCATTTTGCAACAGGAAGTGTTATGGAGTCATCGATTCTAGACAATTTCTTGTATATTTTAGATAACAATTTGGGTTGTTTAAGATTAATGAATTCTGACACACATATTGGTGTCTCTAACAATTCTCTATTAAGCTTAAATTTCTTTTTTACAATATACTTAATTTGTTGATATTCTAAGAAGTATTTATTGTCAATGCCATATTGTATTATTAATTCACTAAATGAAATAAAGTCTACACCATCAAATATGTGTTCCAGACGTTCAATTCCCTTAACTCTACAACCTGAGAAATTTAACATATTATTTTCTTTCTGTTTGTCAGGATTATTCCAGATGGGTGTTTGTCTGCATGGTAGTAGTGAAGACTTTGTCATTTTCAGATACTCCCACCATGCTGTCAGAGATGAGCTAATACTGATACTTTTAAAGCAGACATGTTTTTTTATATTCATACTAATAAATGGGAGATCTGAAATCCTAATATTATTACATTAAGTTTGCTCTATGTCTATCCAAGTAACATCTAGTGCATTTGGATTTAGCCACTTTGAAATATATTCTAACCTATTTGCTAAATAGTAGTGATAAAAGTTTGGAAGTTCTAATCCTCGGTTTCTTTAGATTTCTGTAGTGTTTTTAAGCCAATACGTGGAGTTTTGTCTTTCCAAAGGAATTTAGATATGAAAGAATCCAAGGACTTAAACCATTCATTTGAAAGTTTATTTGGAATCATTGAGAATAAATAATTTATTCTCGGCAAGACCATCATCTTTACTGAGGCAACTCTTCCCATAAGTGATATGGGTAGAGATTTCCATCTAGTAAGATCATCTTCAATTTTCTTTAAAAGTGGTATATGATTTAATTTTATTAAGTCTTCTAATCTATGAGAAATCTTAATACCCAAGTATGTAATGTTACCTGATTGTAGTTTTCCATTTAAAGAAGTATTAAACACACAATTTATTGGAAGAGCTATAGATTTTGACCAATTTATAGAATAATCAGAAACTTGTGAGAATGAGTTTATTAATTTTATAACATTAGATATCGAGTTTTCTGAGTTTTGAAGAAAAAGTAAAACATCGTCAGCAGAAAGACTAATTTTGTGTTCTATATTTTTACACTGTATGCCTTTAATGTCAGCAGTTTGCCTTATTGCTGCTGCTAAAGGTTCAATAAACATAGCAAATAGTAAGGGGTGAAAGTGGGTATCCCTGTCTTGTGCCCCTCTCTAAACAAAAGCTTGGAGATATTTGATTATTTGTCCTGACACATGCTTTTGGTGAGTTATATAATATTTTTAACCAATTAATAAAATAATTTCCAAATCCAAATCTAATCAAGGTAGCATATAAAAAATTCCAATTTACTCTATCGAATGCTTTTTCTGCGTCTAAAGATTAAAATAGCTGTTTCAATATTTTTACTATATGAATACAGTACTCTATTAAATTATATAATCTGCGAGTGTTTGTAGTCGAATGTCTTCCTTTTATAAATCCAGTTTGATCTGGATGAATAATAAAAGGAGTTATCTTCTCTAATCTTTTAGACAGGGCTTTACAAATTATTTTAACATCTACATTAATAAGAGAGATGGGACGATAACTGGTAGGCAAAGGTGGGCGCCAGACCGCTAGGGAGCGCTAAAGCGCTAATCCGCTTACAGTGGACCTAAACTTTTTGTCAGCGTTTTTGTGGATTGACTAACTTTTATAATTCATAAGCGGATTTGTGCTATTTTTATTTAAAATGCAGTACCGCTAATAACTAATTATCTATCAGTAAAAACCAATAAACTTATTTACAAGCTCTTATGCTGCTTGTTTTACCTTTTTCCCCACCATAAAGAGCAGAGAGGAGGAAGGGTTGGAGGGGGGAGGGGGGGCAGAGCGGAGAACAGACTCGGATCTACCATGTAGGTAAATGATGCCGTTGCCTGGGGATCCCATCAGCATGGGGCCCCGGCCCCGCCGCGCCCCGGCCAGTCACCTACATTCCTAACATTGATCCTGCTTGTTAATGTACATTTAACATAAAAATAATTATAGTTACGATGAAAACGATCATTAAATACGCAATAAAAAAAACGGTCGATTTCTTTATCCCCCTACTAAAAATGGACTATTCCATCTTGACATCTTCCGGGTCAGAGGTGAACTCAGGGGCTACTGTAATTCTGTGGCTAGCTGGCTGCGCTCGGTGTCTTCATAAATCCGCAGAGAACCCCGCTGTTTCAAGCCAAATTAACGCGGCCGGATGATTTTATTGAGGGTTTTGTGTCGACCACGCGACGGTGAGTCGTTATTTTTATGTATTTTAGTTACTTTTCATTAAATCTGTTGACTACCTATAGACGCTAACAACTCTGTGTCCAGCTGGTTGTGCTGGGTTACTAATGGATAAATCCGCAGAGAACACCGCTGTTTCAAGCCAAATTAACGCGGCCGGATGATTTTATTGAGGGTTTTGTGTCGACCATTCGACGGTGACTCGTTAGTTTTATGTATTTGGGTTACTTTTATGTATAAATGCGGTGGCGACACACCCGTGTATTTGAGATTTAAAAGTGGTTTTAGGGATTAAAAGTTCATTCTATTTTTTGTTAATTTCGTGGCCGAATATGATGTAGTTCTTAATTTTGGTCGATAACGATATAACTCGATATTGATATAAACAATATAAAAGCCTAAAAAAAACTATAAACTATACAAATAAATTAATGTTCCCCTTGTATTTGTATTTAACCTCCAAAAAGATGGAAATCACCATCAAATAAACATAAAATTCTCAACCCAATAATTCTCAGTCGGGTCATCTGGACACTTTCTTTTTTATAGACACGTTTCATCCTCCATCCAGTTTCTATAAAAAAGAAACTGTCCAGATGACCCGACTGAGAATTATTGGATTTGGTACCTGGATTATTGAGCATGAACTTTCTTAACATAAAATTCGCAACTGTGTCAATATTAATAGTTTTAACGTTAAACAAGAACTTTAAAATTTACAGCACTGACATTCATAGTTAATTAAATAAAACTTTTGGGTGTCATTATTGATGAGAAGCTGACATGGAAATCTCGTGGAAATTACTTAAGAATAAAAATAACAAAATCAATTGCATTACTGTATAAAGTAAAATAGTTTTTGAATGACAAAGTTTTGTATATATTGTATAATGTAACGATTGTTCCATATTTAATCTGTTGTATTGAAGTTTGGGGAAAAGCATGCAAAACTTACAAACCCTACTTTTATTTTACAAAAAAGAGCTATAAGAATTATTAGTAGGAATGCGCTATGGTCACCCAACAAATATATTATTTCATCAATTGAAATTATTAAAATGTTTTATGATTTGGTTGAACATAGTATTTTAAAAGTCCTGTATAAAACTAAAAAAAATATTACCCCAAAATATTCAATTAAAATTTGTTTAAAAAGTTATTAAACCCTGAAGGGAATGTAAATGTTTGTAAAATCTTCATTTAGAACTAGTGTGAAGGAGCTGAGTTGTAATTCAGGAAACAGGATTGTGTTGACTTGATATCACCATAAACATTTCTAAAACGATTTATGTTTTAAAAGATGATTAAATCAAAGTTGTTGGTAAGGTGTGGTGCGATGAAGGTTGTTGTGTTTGTAGTTATTTTGTATTTTTTAAACAAGGGGCAGATATTATAACACCATTTTCGTCTTTCTGTACCTTTTCATTCAGTGTTTTTTTTTTCCCGATGAATTTTATTTTGAAAAAAGAAAAAAAAACATGCAGCGCTGGGGCTGTTTGTTTCAGTACGTCGTAGTTTCAGGGAAACGTTGGCTCAAACTTTATTGTTCTTCATCTTCTGACTCCCATCATATTATATCGAGTGGAAACTTCAGATTAAACAAGTTAGATGTTCCTATCGCTAGTTAGAATGACTCCGTCACGTTTTGCAGCCTAAAGAGACCTCGCTGCAGCAGATAAAATCCTATTGAAATATCGAAAATATGCTTAAACTTCATATCATCATTATTGAATAAAAGTATTTTGCGATATTTATCGTTATTGAATTATTGTCCAGCACTACTCGATACGTTTATTTGCTTTTTTCTTTTTATTAGTTGAATAGGATATTATTTTTCCTCTCATAACTGTCTTCCCAGCCTCCCAGAGTGTACATGCTGATGTTCCTGGCAAGTCATTAAACTCTAAATACAATGTCCATTCATTTAAAAAAATATTGTATAAATTCGTCGTCTTTTAGAAGTGAGGTATTTAATCTCCAGCTTATATTTTTTGGTTTTTCTTTATTATTAGCTAAATTTAATGTAACTGGTGCATGATCGTTGACAGCAATAGGGTGTATCTTAGTGTCTGAAATGTTTGTCAGTAATGAATTGCTTACAATGAAATAATCCAGACGAGAATACGATTTATGCACATGTGAAAATAAAGAATATTCTCTGCTATCAGGGTGAAGAGAACGCCATGCATCGCAAAGTCCATAATCACTCATGTACTATTTAATTATATTTAAGGATTGCCAACCTCATTGAGCTCCCACTGCATTTAGCCTGTCCATTTTATCATCTAAACCCAAGTTAAGGTCACCTCCCATTACCATTGCGTAGTCCATGTGATTTGATAGAATAGAAAAGAGATCATGAAAAAAAAACGGCGTCATCCACATTTGACCCATATACACTAACAATACAATATTTTTCACTATGTGGGGATAAATTTAATATTATATATCTACCATGAGGATCTATAATTGCGTCTAATATTGTGAAGTTAACATTTTTATGTATTAGTACTGCTACCCCCCTTTGTCTTGAATTATAGCATGCTGAAAATACATCAGGAAACTCAGCAGATTTTAGCTCATCCACAGTTGATGGTAATTTATGAATTTCTTGGAGTAACACAACATCTGCCTTTAATCTTTTAATCTTGTCAAAGATTCTATTTTTTTTTTTTTCATTTTGGCTACCGGCTCCATTAATATTCCATGTGACAAACCCTAAAGTGCTCATACTTGTGGTTGTGAGAATATAGATAAACTACACCCAGTATCACAAATATAAAAAATAATAAAACACCCAGGTAAAAGTATAATCCTTGAGGGTTGACTATTTATCATTAAGAAATAATCTAAGTGTTGTTCTTGAGGATATATCATGGTTGTATTTCTTTATGAGGTATTTGTGTGGATTGACATGGGTGTGTATCTGCCTTTGTGCCCGTGTGCTAATAAAACATATGGAGAAGACAAAAGAAAGAGACAGAAAACATAAATTTAAAAGAAAAACAAACAAGCAAAAAACAACAACAAAACCAAATAACCACTGTGACATTGTTCACCTTCACCAGTGCAGACACCGAGCTGTGCTTTAAATTTAATTTACAAACACCAGTTAATTCACCTCCAGTGTAACAAGCATTAGACCAGGACTACTCGACTAAAACCGCCCACGGGCCACAATCACTTAAAGCCAAACGCTCAAGAGTAATTTATCAGTACCTCTTATCATTAAATAGCTTTGTTTTATAATTAAAGCTATGATATATATATATATTTTTGTTAGTTAGTTTGTTTTTAAATTGTACCCACTGATGGACCCTTAGTTCACCAGCGAACCTGACTTGGCCCGCGGGCCGTATGTTGAACAGCCCTGCTCAAAACTAAACTGTTGTTGGTCCTCTTAATAAAGCCACAGAGTCACGTCCCGTTCCTTGTACAGTTGACCATTAACATAAAGCCTATCAACAGACAATGTCGCTCTTTTTCCTTCAGAAATAAACTTCTTTCTGATTGGAAACAAAACGCGTCTCCGATCCAGGATTTCTTTAGGAAATTGATCATTTACGCTGTAGTTTGTCCCTCGTAACTCTCTGCCTTGTCTGATAACATGTATTTTCTGTTTGTAATGTTCAAACTTAACGACAATTGGTCGGGGACGCTTATCAGATTTCCTAGCTCCGAGCCTGTGAACACGATAGAATGTGATTGATCTTACCGTCTCGCTTGGGAGTTTCAGCTGGCGTTGTATAAAATCACGGATCGTAACTTCCGCGTCTTCATCTGTTCGCTCCGGTATTCCAGAAAAAACAATATTGTCCCTCAGGCTTCTACTTTGTAGATCGAGAATGGACTCCATGATTTTCCTATTTTCGCCCGACATCCGTGTCACTTCCTCTGTCAGCTGTTTCACGTCTCCCCTTAGCGTTCTGTTCTCCTCAGCCAGTGACATCACCTGAGCCTGGCTGAACTCTAACGATTCTCTGAGTGCAGAGAATTCCTTGTGGAGAATCTCAACTACCGTATTTGCCGTTGTATTATACGCTCCTGTGTATAATACACTTTGTCCAATTATTGCCAATAAACCAGACAAAACTGTACATAATACGCTTCGGTGTTTAATATGCATCTATTATGCGTCACCGCTACGCGACGCATCAGCGCCTCATTTGCCCTGCTTAAAATGGCGGAGACAGAAGCGAGCGAGTATGAAGAACTTCATAAGGAAACACGGTAAAAACAATTTTCTTTGCGAGAAAAAATATATTTCTTAGCTGACTTTATAGCAGACGGGCTCCTGAGCTTAACCAAACTAACGAAATTTTCAAATCAGCTGGATTTTAAAAAGTAGTGCGCCGTTTTTTATGCAGGCGGGTCGGACAGAACGCTTTCTTTCTTTAAATTTAGCTAAATAAACGCTTAAAAAATATATTTCTTAGCTGACTTTATAGCAAACGGGCTCCTGAGCTTAACCAAACTAACGAAATGTTCAAATCAGCTGGATTTTAAAAAGTAGTTTGCCGATTTGTATGCAGGCGGGTTGGACCGGACGCTTTCTTTCTTTAAATTTAGCTAAATAAACGCTTAAAAATATATATTTCTTAGCTGACTTCATAGCAAACGGGCTCCTGAGCTTAACCAAACTAACGAAATTTTCAAATCAGCTGGATTTTAAAAAGTAGTTCGCCGATTTGTATGCAGGCGGGTCGGACCGGACGCTTTCTTTCTTTAAATTTAGCTAAATAAACGCTTAAAAAATATATTTCTTAGCTGACTTTATAGCACAGGGGCTCCTGAGCTTAACAAAACTAACAAAATTTCAAATCAGCTGGATTTAAAAATCCGCGGTGTGGTTTATGAGTTATCTTGCTAACAAAAACAGCAAACCTCACAGCTAAATGCAGCTACATCCAGAGCAGGGGGCGGGCAGCGACAGAGTCAGTCCGACCAGAGGAGGCTTTTTTCGGACACATGAGCTAGAAACGGTCTGGAAGTGTCTACCTAGCGGACAAAAGTGGTACTGCACCATTTTTTGCCCAAAATGAAAAACAGCGATATCAGAGCGAAAAATGGGTCTAAAAATATGGGAAAAAATCCATAGATAATACGCTTCGGTGTTTAATACGCAGGACATTCAAATGAGTAAAAAAACAGCGTATTATACAATGACGAATTCGGTAAAGCCAATCTAGTGTCTAAGCTAGTAAGCTTGTTATCAATAGATTCCAACACCTCCGTGAAGCTTTTTTGGTTACTAATACTGCACCTACATCACACTTAAGAACAACTCACCACAGATACATTGCACCTACATTCAGATTCAGATTCAGTTTATTATCGCCATTGTCAATGAACAGGATTCACAGACTAGGAATTTGCTTCGGCATAACGGTGCATAAAATATCATCACACTTAAGAACAAATCATCACAGATACACTGCACCAACGTCCCACTTAACAAATCACCACAGACACGCTGCACCAACGTCACACTTAAGAACTAATCACCACAGTTACACTGATCCAACATTACACTTAAGAACAAATCATCACAGATACACTGCACCAACGACACACTTAACAAATCACCACAGACACACTGCACCAACGTCACACTTAAGAACTAATCACCAGTTACACTGCACCAACGTTACACTTAAGAACAAATCGTCACAGATACATTGCACCAACGTTACACATAAAAACAAATCACAACAGTTACACTGCACCATTATCACACTTAACAAATCATCACACATATACTGCACCAATGTCACACTTAAAAACAAATCACCACAGTTACACTGCACCAACATCTCACTTAAGAGCACATCATCACAGATACACTGTACTAAAGTCACACTTAAGAACTAATCACCACCATTATACTGCACCAATGTCACACTTAAGAACAAATCACCACAGTTACAATGTACCATCGTCACACTTAAGAACAGTTCATCACATTTGCACTGCACCAATATTAAACTTAAGAACTAATCACCACAGTTACACTGCATCATCGTCACGCTTAAGAACCAATCACCACAATTACTGTACACTACACTAACATCACACCAAATAAATCAACACAGATGCACTGCAGCAATGTTACACTGCACAAAATACTACAGATACGTTGCAGGAATCTCAAACTGAGTACATTAAATGACACCACAGATAAATTGGACAATCACCACATTGAAGAACCCCACAGATACACTATATTGCCAAAAGTATTCACTCATCTGCATTGACTCACATATGAGGTTTAGTGACATCCCATTCCTAACCCATAGGGTTCAATATTATGTTGGTCCACCCTTTGCAGCTAGAACAGCTTCAACTCTTCTGGAAAGGCTGTCCACAAGGTTTAGGAATGTGTTTATGGGGATTTTTGACCATTCTTCCAGAAGCACATCTGTGAGGTCACATACTGTACTGATGTTGGACGAAAGGCCTGGCTCTCAGTCTCCGCTCAAATTCATCCCAAAGGTGTTTTATCGGGTTGAGGTCAGGTCTCTGTGCAGGCCAGTCAAGATCATCCACAGCAGACTCTGCCATCCATGTCTTTATGGACCTTGCTTTGTGCACTGGTGCATAGTAATGTTGGAAGAGGAAGGGGCCAGCTCCATACCTTTCCCACAAAGTTGGGAGTATGGAATTGTCCAAAATGTCTTGGTATGCTGAAGCAGTCAGAGTTCCTTTCACTGGAACTAAGGGGCCAAGCCCAGCTCCTGAAAAACAACTCCACACCTTAATCCCCCTCCACCAAACTTTACACTTGGCACAATTCAGTCAGACAAGTACCGTTCTCCTGGCAACCGCCAAACCCAGACTCGTCCATCAGATTACCAGCTGGAGAAGTGTGATTTGTCACTCCAGAGAATGTGCCTCCACTGCTCAAAAGTCCAGTGGTGGTGTGCTTTACACCACTTCATTAGATGCTTTGCATTGCACTTGGTGATGCATGGCTTGGATGCAGCTGCTCATTCATGAAAACCCATTCCATGAAGCTCTCTGTGCACTGTTCTTGAGCTAATCTGAAGGCCACATGAAGTTTGGAGGTCTGTAGTGAGAAAGAAACTGCAGAAAGTTGGCGACCTCTTCGCACTATGCGCTTCAGCATCTGCTGACCTCGCTCGGTCAGTTTACATAGCCTACCACTTTGCAACGGAGTTGCTGTCATTCCAAACACTTCCATTTTCTTATAATACAGCTGACAGATGACTGTGGAATATTTAGGAACAAGGAAATTTCATGACTGGATTTGTTGCATAGGTGGCATCCTATCACAGTTCCACGCTGGAATTCACTGAGCTCCTGAGAGCAACCCATTCTTTTACAAATGTTTGTAAAAACAGTCTGCATGCCTAGGTGCTTCATTTTATACACCTGTGGCCATGAAAGTGATTGGAACACCTGATTCTTGTCAGGTTCTGTCCCTGTCTGTTTTCTTTAGGCTCTGTTTCTTTATGTTATTTTGTGTTTCCCCTCCTGCCATACTTTGTTATTCTGAGCTTTGTTTACTGGTTTCTGTGTATCTCATTCAGTCTCTGTCATTTCCCACTCCTCAGTCTGTCTCTCTGTGCTCAGGCCTTCAGCATTAATCATTCACAGCTGGTCCTCATTCTAATCACCTCAGGTGCTCCTCACTGTCTCGTTTGTGTCAGTATATAAACTCTGTGTATTCACTCCTTGAGCACCGGGGCTTTGTCTTTCCACGGTGTATGATCTGCTCATCTCCTCTCCTCTCAGTAAGTGTTTTTTGTTCCATCAGCATTATTATTTTTGTTAAATAAATCATTGTTCATTTTACATTCGTGAGCCAGTCTGTTTTTCTGCACGTGGGTTCAAACATTAAGCAGCAGATCATGACAATTCTGATCATTTGGATGGGTGAGAAATACTTTTAGCAATGTAGTGTACAAAGTATATTGAAGCAATATCTCTAATAAAGTGGCAATGCCACACTTAAGGACAAAATATCACAGACACAGTGGAGCAATGTAACACTGAAGGTGAAAACTATACATATGCTGATGTAACGACACTGAAAAAAAAACACTAAAAACTGACACAATGTTACATTAAATATATATATATATATATAT
>JBBPBX010000372.1:4587-57575 GCA_038048925.1 Garcialebias charrua
TGTTAAAGGGTTTCCTCCACACCTTTGATGCTGGCTAAGCTCCCAAGGAGGACGTGGCAGAGGCCTAAAACGAATTAGATCCCTAATGGAAAAAGAGCCCTGCAGCCCTCAAATCCTCCACGATCCCGAGTCTCCATAAAGAACGTGTGTGTGTGAAAATAAAATTCTGCACCTAAATGCACGTCTCCAATCCCATCGCTTTGCATTCCGATTACTCTCTTCAAAGGGCTCTAATTCAAATGCGACATATGCATGAACACAGCTCTGCATAGGCACTGTCATTTTCAGAGGATGAACTTAAAGTGAGGATAAAAAGACATGATTTTCAAACAGAAGTGCAGAATGCCACATGCAGGAGATAGATGCGATATTAGGGTCTAATATTTAAGTGCTGGAGCTGAGCCAAACGGACTATCCCGGTGCAGCTGTCCCCATCTTTGACGAGACTTGATTTATTTCAGGTTCATCGCGATGTGTTGAGACACCTTCAGATGGCTCTAATGGCTTCTTGCATTACTTATGACGATTAATTTATTATTCTGTAGCACTGAGTGAGCTACATAAACCACTCAGTTGTCATTAGGAGGATGTAGGAAGATGAGTTTGGAGAGAAGCTGACATTTTGTTGTGCTTCCAAGGTTGGCAGAATTTCACGATGTGTGCAGTTATCAGCTTCTCTCATTTCGATTATCTTTAGCCTTTGCAGAAGTTATTTGAAACTGTCTCTTTATTGGGATCCGACAGCATCAAGTTACTGTGTCCCTGCGTCACCTCAAACAATTGATTCATTTATGCCTCTGAAAAGTTATTAGATTTCTCTTTCCCAGGGATTTTCTTAGACATCTGGAGTGATGGATTGTGTAACTTGATGGCTAAAATTCAGAATCTGTTTTTCTAACATCTTTGGTTGTTTGTAAAATGAGATATTGAGAATGTTCTGTTTCTATGCCCGCCATCTTTTAATTGTCAGTGTACTTGACCTGTGTAGATTTCCGTAGTTAATTAAAGAAGTCAGGGATGCGTAAAATGAATATTTCAGCCATTTATCTTTTATTTGCCATCTGCCACGGTTTACAATCAGCCCCGCATTACAAAAAGCTCTAATCTAACTTACACTGTGGAAATATTGCAAAGCAGTTAGAACATAATTAGTAGTTGTCAATCTGATCATCACTACCCTGTGCATTTTACATCATGTGATGAATTACCCACACGTAGGTTTTATTTCAAAACGCGTCTGAAAATACAGCCTGTATCAACAATGAATGCATTTGTTTGCAATGTCACCTAAATATAAAACTACTGAAATTGTGTTTGTCAGAGATTTTGCTCTTATCAGGTATTAAAGATGATTTCTTTAGTAAGAAAACAATAAAAAGATAAACTGTCATTTTTTTACTCCAGAAAACAAAGAAATCCACATCATGTGTTTTTCCTGTTTGCAAAGCAGATGTGCAATTTTAAAATACACCTTTCTGACTCTGAATGCTCAGGAAGGCAGGTATCCGTGAAACAAAAGATCATGTTTGTGGATAGTTGAACCAAGGATGCAGACAAAACTTGAAGGAGGCCAAAAGGAATGATTCAATAACAGAAATTAAAATGCTGATGTGACATTTGCAGACACTTGCAAAAATAAAAATAAAAAAATAAGCTGGGAAATACAAAGGCACAAACAAGAATGGCTAAGGAAAGTATAATGCATAGACAAGGAACTAACAGAAAGACATTAATGAACATTTAATGAGGGAGAAAGGCAAACACCTGCAGAGAGACAAGGATCAGGTGAGAGTGGGCGGGGCAGAAGCAGGAAACTGACTCTGTACAGTTCTGTAAAAACGGAACTGATGTCAGGTAAAACACAAGAAACAAACACAAAGATCCCCAAAATACAGAAAAACAAAACACAAAGGGAAACAAATCCAAAAATAAACTCAAGGAATTACTAAATAAGTAAGAGAAAAACATAACCTGATGCAAAATAATTTTAGTTTTACTTCACAAGTTTATTCATAAGAAATAATAAATTCAATGTACAATAAGAGACACAATCACAAATAAAATGAAAGGCAGCAGAAAGAAGAAAAAAATCTTAATATATCTGCCCCTTCATACCAAAAATTAATTCAAACAACGATATTCTTCAAATAACAAAAAACAAAATAAACAACTCCTTCTTGAGCAATAATTCATACAAATACACATTAAGCTATTTCATTAATTTTTTTAACAAACTAACTTTGATCATTCTCTTAAACATAGACCTGGCATTTTTCACATCACTCTCCAGATTATTCCATAATCTAATTCCTTGGATTGAGGTAGACCGTCCCTTCAGATTAGTTCTAAATTTAGGTTTCACAATTATATCTATCCCCTAAAGATAATAACAAATCTCTCTTTTAACAAATTTTAATTGGAAATTTAAAGGTAATGTGTTATTATGAGCCCTATGTATAACTGATAAAATATTATAATCTACCAAATCATGAAACTTCAATAACTTCAGTTGATACATACTTGATGGGTGACTGAAATACTGGTAGTAATTCTTACAGCTCTTTTCTGTAAAACAAAAATAGGATGTATAATTGTTTTACACACTTTCCCCCAAACATCAATACAATAGATTAAGTGTGGATCAATGAGTGTGTTATACAACAAATACAGAGCTTTATCATTCAATAGGTCTCTGACTTTTTACAGTACTGCAATAGATTTAGCTATTTTTATTCTTACAGAATTTATGTGTTGTTTCCATGTCAGTTTTTCATCAATGATAACACCCAAAAACTTCCCTTCACTCACTCTACAAATCTCAACACCCTTGACTCTTGAACATCGACAGTTCTCTTTCTATTACGGAATATCATATAGTTAGTTTTATCTAAGTTTAATGATAATTTATTAAATTTAAACCAAGTTCGTATTTTTTATAAATTCTGTTCAACACCCGTTCTATACCACCATCTATGAAGTGATGGTAAATCAAGTTGTTTTAGTAGATTATTAGTGTTGTCCACAAAGCAGACCGTTCTAACATGACCAATGACAATCAGTGTAGAGCAGTTTTTTGCAGAAACATGACGATGGAGGCTCCACCCTGCTGACTGAGGAAGGCGGTTCAAACCACATGGCCGAGCGCCCTTCATGGATATGTAGGGCCGGGTTGAGCGGCTGCTCCTGTCAGAAGAGAAATGAGCAAAGAACCACCAAACACACGGGGGACAGGATGAAGGTATAAAACATCCATGGCCTTTTGGAGAAAATTCAGGATATTTTTGTGTTTTACAGAACTTCTAATCAGAGACAGCACTGAAGTGAAAAGTAGGATTTTTCAAAGCTCAACTTATTTTTGGCTATTTGTTGGAACAGTGAAAATCCTGCCAAGACAAAGCACAGATGTTATAGCTGTTATAGCTCTTCAGGGTTTTTGTAATTTTTTGCTGCTGTTTGATTAAGGCCTGGTAGAAAGTTGTCATGAATTTGGTGAAAGTTTGCACAGATAATGGTTATGGGCTGGCTGCTGTAGCCAGTTGGTGCAGACTGCCAGGCACATGATCATTTTTCCTGGAGCAGAGCACAGTTGAGTAGGCAGGAGGTTAAAGGATTTATGAACACCATTTTATTGCAAAATTTTCTTCTGAGCACCACAAAAATATATAAAGTTGAAATAACCACACAGATGCTCTCTTTATTGTATGACTGGAGGGTTTGTCAAATTACATTTTGCTTACCGGTAAGTAAAATCAAGATTTTAACTGAATCGAGCAACATGCTTTGAAAGCACCTGCATTTAATCTTTTAGGGCTGCTTTAATGTGAGAGTTTCAAATTTTGTTTTATCTTTTTGACAAAAATAAATAAATAAAAATAAATTATGAGTGAGAGGAACTTCACTGGAAATTAATTCATAATTAAATTTTTTTTTTGGTAATTTAAGATCACATTTAAGAGACTTTACTATCACTGTTTATTTCTCATGGCTCTGGGTTTAGGGTCCCTCTTGGTGTCTTGTGCTTACCGTACTTGCCGCCGTAAACATCACACCGCTATATAAGTCACATCAGTCCAAATATGTCTACTAAAGTGAAAAAAAAAAACACTAGCTTCGCCATATAAATTGCATCTATGTGCGTCACCGCTGACCACCTGGAAACATGGGCCGGTGTTGTGCCAAAAATTGATTGGCTGCCAAATAGCGGCCACGGGAACATGCACGGGAGGGATTTATTAAGAATTTAGCAAGATTAACACTTAAAAACAATTATTTGTTTTTTCAAAATTATAGCAAAGCTGTGTCTCAGTTGAACTTTTTTTAAATAAATGCACTTTGACAGTCAGATCAGCAGCATTTCAAAGCCGATTCACAGAAGCTGAGGTGACCAAAGGGATGACTCGCTGCAGTGTATTTCTTTGAAATTTAACAAGATATCTACCGAAAACATTATTTGTTTGCTCGACAGCATATAGGTGTGTCTCAGTTGAACTTTTCCTTAATAAATGCACTTTGACAGTCAAATCAGCTGCATTTCGTCTGGGCAGCACGGCAAAATGCAGCTGATTTGATGTTTGCTCCAGGAGTTCCGGACGAAGGTGGCTTGACAAGGCAAGCCAAGTGTCTCATTAATAGCCACGTTTACCTATTAATGAGACACTTGGCTTGTCATTAGTTGAGGACCCTCTAGTGGTGGAAAATGGTAGTGCTGAATATTTTCAATGCCAGAATGAATGAAATCGTCAAATCTCGGCCAAAAATTAGGTTATAAATATGGGAAAAATCCATAAATACGTCACTTTGCTGTATAAGTCGCAGGCATGCTAATTGCAAAAAACTGACTTATACAGCAAAATTTACGGTACTTTTTTAAAGACACTTTTAATAAAAAAAAATTACTTTGAACATGTATATGAATACGATTATTGAGAATTATAACCTTGGTAATATTTAAAAGTGAACGTTGTAAAAATGTTAAAATATGCCCTAGATTACAATCCACCAAGCATGTTTAAAAACATTACAGTCACTGACATTTTGTTGAATAATGCTGCATAATTTCTGGTTTTCTGAGCGATTAAGTGAAAATAATAATACGTAATAAATTATGTACTGAAGTTTTCAAATGTTCCTGTTTTTGATGATACATGATCGTAAGTAGAGCAGCACGGTGGCACAGTTGGTAGAGCTGCCGCCTCTCAGCGAGCAGGTTGCCATGATTCAAATCCCAGTCAGGG
This sequence comes from Garcialebias charrua, assembly GCA_038048925.1. Classification (NCBI taxonomy): domain Eukaryota; kingdom Metazoa; phylum Chordata; class Actinopteri; order Cyprinodontiformes; family Rivulidae; genus Garcialebias; species Garcialebias charrua. The sequence continues at coordinate 9,822 of JBBPBX010000372.1, forward strand.
GGCCTTTCTAGGTGGAGTTTGCATGTTCTCTCCGTGCATGCGTGGGTTTTCTCCGGGCACTACGGTTTCCTCCCACAGACCAAAAACATGCATGTTAGGCTGATTGGTAACTCTAATGCCCCTTTTCCACCGGTCAGCACGGGTCAGTTATTGCGTAATATGTGCGTCGCAGACACCCACTTTACGCCATTTCCACCGGATATTCAGAGCTGCGCCGCACCAGAATTCTGGTCTCATTTCTGAGCAGTGACGACCCGCGCTCATGCGCGCCGGGAGGACGAGTCTGTGTGGACTGGAGCTTCTTTCATGGAAGCGAGGGAGCGAACACGGAAGTACTTACATGATTAACACGGTAAAAACAATTATTTGTTTTTAAAATTATAGCAAAGATGGGTCTTCAGCTGAACGTGTCCTTAATAAATTCACGTAGCAGTCAAAACTGCAGGATTTTAAAAACTAGGATTGCCACGTGCACGCGCGCACGAGTCGAGCGGCTTTGTTTCTTTAAAATGTAGCTAAATAAACAGATATAAAATATATTTCATAGCTGACTTTTTAGCATGAGGGTTCCTGAGCTTAACCGTTCCTTAATAATGTCACGTATTGGTCAAATCTGCTGCATTTAAATTGATTTGTTTGGACTTCTTCCAAACCTACGAAAATAAATTATAAAAAACTGAATTTTATTTAAAATAACTCCAACAGGTTACTGTTTGTACATGAACATCTTGTGATTACATTCTGTTAGTTAAAAAAAAAAAAATCTGCACAGAAGGGGTACAAAAAAGCTGTGGAAACAGAACTAGATGTGACCCGACCCGAATTGAGCCGATCTGAGCTGATCTGATCCGACCCAAGCCGAGCGGTGGAAAAGGGGCATAAATTGTCCCTAGGTGTGAGTGAGAGCGTGAATGGTTGTTTGTCTCTATGTAGCCCTGACTTGTGACCCGTCCAGGGTGTACCCCACCTCTCGCACAGTTATTGCTGGACATGGGCACCGGCGAGCCCCGTGACCCAAAATGGAAGAAGCGGGTAAAGATAATGGATGGATGAATCAGGTAGATTGTGATTGACTAGGACCCCCCCCCCCCCACACACACACACACACACACACATACATTGACCACTGATGGTAGAAAGCAGCTCCCAGCAACCCTGAACAGGAACAAACAGTGTAGAAAATGGATAGATGACTCACATGGAATGGATTAAGTAGTCCAAGGCTTTTACGTATACTGTAGATTTTCACAATTTTTATACTTTTGATTGGATTCGTTTCTAAACAGACGCCTTTATGGCTTTATTATTTCAGATTCAAAGCCAGGGTGTCAAATAACTGTCACCACTCACATTGCGCTCCTTATCTGTGTAAATAAAATAATTTCATACTTTCCAACTCTGTAACACTTTTTTTTTTACGAGATCTGCTCTGATCACACTAAAACATCCTGCTGCATCCTTAGTACATACCGTATACAGTATGTAGGCTATTCCTCTGAATCTGTGTATGCTTCATTAAACCTTGTGAGTCTTCAAAAAATCAACAACAAAAAAACCAAACACCAGCTGAAGCTCAGGGTGTCGATCTAGCTTCCACACTCTGTGTGTGAATGGTTGTGTACTGTATATTGTAGATTGGTTGGGCTGTGGATTAAACTCGAAGGGTCGAACTTTGATCTCGGGTTGTATTCTGACAAGAGTTGGACACAAATAGAGAGAGTTAAAGAAAAGAATGAGAGCAGTCAGCAAAAAAAAAAAAGCAAGTGGCAAGACATTCACTGTCTCTGTACAACCCCCTTCTTCATGTCTTTTCAGTATAAGGTCTCCCAATAACAAACCAATTGTCAAAAAACAATGCATGGGATAATTTTTGCAACAAAAGATCAGACTTCCAACACATTCTATAAACCACCAAGTAAGTTTGCCAACTTGTCTTGCCTGCAGCTGAAAAACTGCAGTTGTGTAACATCTTGAGCACTGCCCCATCTGGAACAATCAAGCCGACTATATGTTACATAATTAAGCAAATGAGTTTTTGAAAAGGAAACTGATAAGATAAAAATTCAATCAGTCCATTCTAATATCAGCCTGCTCATGACCAGTTGTCCTCAGGGTCATGTTGAGTTTGTTTTATGAAGTTTAATGGCTCCTTGGGCTTTTGAACAATTATATCCTGCAATATACCGTAATCGCTCTAACGTGTAATATCAGTCCACACTACAGTAAGAACTTGTCCATTCAGAACGTAAACAAGTAAAAAGTAAATCATGCATATGTTTTCACGGTTTATTGAAGGTTGGATCCAAGGATGCAGACTAGACGCAAGCAGCTAAAAAAACCAGGCAGCAGTCTTTTAACAGAATAAAAGACACGGTGGAGACCAGTGAGGAGATCGGACATGGCAAAAATTCATAATGTTCAACTGAGGAACAGATGCAGGCAGAGGAACTACATGGACTGAGGCTAAATGAAGAGATGGGGAAACCGCTGAGCTAGATGGGGAGCAGGTGTGTGTAGACGTGGCAGGCTGACTGCAGAACCAGAAGCTAACTGCAGTAGAGTGAGTAATAGCACACAAAAAATGGATAAAAGGAAAGCATTGCTAAACACAATAACTACGAAGCAGACATGAACTTTATCCTAAAACACAAAAAATTGTAAACAAACCAACAAAAAATAAAATAAAACACAGATCCTGACACATAATGGCTCTAGAACAAACTTGTGTCAAAAAGAAACTACCGGTACTTAAATATATAACAACATACTGTATGTATACTTTGAGTATTTCTGCGTTTTTTTTTTATCGTGAAAACTCATAAGGTAGTTTCTCTTTGTTTATCAACTGTTCTAACCACAAGTTCATTCAACCTTTATTTATACAGGTTAATCCCACTAAGCCTCGAGGACTCATTTACAAGAGAGACCTGAATTTAACAAAGACTGATGACAACAGTAGACAATCATAAAAGAAGCATAGAAAATGAGAAGAACAAGGGAAAGAAATTTGTATTAAAAATGAAACAAAAACTGCTAGGTTGTAAAGCGATGCAGAAAACTAAAAACAGGAACATGTCTGCATTGGGTTTTCCCATGAACTTAGCAGATGTTTGTAGCCATGAGAGGTCAAGGTCAAGACCTTCAGATCTTTTTGGAAGATATTCCAGGAAACAAGAGCGGAGTAGGAGAAGTCCTTTTGCCTAATTCCGTCCACACTGAGGGAAAACTGCAAGTGATAATGTCTTGAGAACGCACGTTGCAGCTGCACTCAAGCAGAGACAAGTAGAAGGTGATATATGAAGGCAACAGACCAAGAAGGGATTTAAAGATGAAAATGTGCCAGTGAGAGAGTCTGTGGGAAGTTAATGATGACCGGTTAACCAGTGAATACAGGGTGCAATGGTGGATATGGTAGTTGCACCCATTTATGAATTTTAGCGCACCATGATAGGCAGCGTTCAACATCTGCAGGGTGCTTGTAGGGGTGTTCATGTAGATAATGTCACCGTAGTCAATGGAGAGAAGGAAAGTTGCAGTTACAGGGTGTTTTCTAACATTCATAGTTAGACAGGATCTATTTCTGAAAAAGAAACCCAATTTAACTTTCAGTTTCCTTATAGGTTTTCCAAGTGGAGCTTTCAAGAGAGATGTGGATCAAGATACCCAAATATTTGTCGTAATTGACAAACTCAATAGGGACACCATTGTAGAAAAAATCAGAGGAAGAACTGCTGGGACTGACTTTATGTTTGAAAATAACATCCCTTTGGTTTTGTTGGCATTTAGTACAAGTTTGAGACGGAACACATCTGACTGGATGATGTCGACAGCGGATTGCTAAAGTTAGAAAACCTTAGCAACTGTTTTAACTCGACAACAATTGCATCATCAGCATAGAAAAATGTAAGGATGCATCAGCGATAATCTGACCTACATTACCTATGTAGATTGTAAAGAGGGTGCGTCCTAAGACTGAGCCTTGTGGCACACCATTGTTGATAGTTAAATAACTGGAGGAAGTACCATTAAGTTGAACACATTAAACTAAAGTGAGTGAGCCCTGTGTAATTGGTATTGGTTTACTATAATGCATTTCCAAGTACTTCCTTGCCTTACACATCCTTTGTTTTTCTCCTTCAAACATGCCCCTGAATCTCAGTCCTCTCTTTAGAAACACGAGCAGTGGAAAACAAAAAGACAGATAGAAAGAGAAAACAATTTGAACAAAAAGAGACTTCTGTGGTGAGAACCCATTATAGTAAACCAATACCAATTACACAGAACCTATGACAAAGCTGTAGCATCTTCATTTAGTCTCTCATTAGTCTTCAGCTGCATTTAATGATCTTTGTTTTATAATCTTTAACAGCGTGTACATTCACACTTAATGCACTGTACATGTATGTTGTATAAGTACAGCTTGCCCTAACCTCAGTTTGCTTTCTAGGAGATCAAAAAAGGCGTTCAATACAGGATCAACTGGACTTTATTTGTTGCAGAAAACGTTTCGACTTCTGTCCAGAAGTCTTTTTCAATTCTGAATGAATGAAAGCTGTGAGAACGAGAAGTTTTATACAAGCCACGCACCAACATATGAAATTGGAAACTGAAATAACACCACAAAATACCTAACATGCCCATTCTATTTAAATTGACAAAACAAAACAACACATCACACCTGGGGGTTTGTAACACATACATGTAAATTGAAAGATCACACCTTAACAGTAGGAGGTTCCCTTGAGGTCTCTGGTAGAAGACACAAACTGTATGTAAATTGACAAAAAACACCTCCCAAACAACAACAGAGGCTACTCAGAGAAACTTTGTTAGTCTAATTTACAGACAAGACATCCCTGCTCCCATCCAGTGTAAAACGTTTCGGAATCAAATCCAAAACTGAGTTATAAGTCTTAGAAAGTTGAAATCTCAGACCTCCTCCTTTTTTGATTTTATCATGTCCTGGACGACTGAGAATCTTCACCAGCATATTTCTAGGAGATGTTTTGAAGGAACTGAGACTTATTTCAAAGACATAACATTGACTGGTGAGAAGAGTTGAAGGCTTTATACTGTACTCAGGAGTACAAAGTTTCAGGTCAAAGACTTTGAGCCAATGGATCTCAACAAATCAGGAGTTCAGGTGAGAGCAGAGGGTGCTGGTGAGTTGATGTTTTGAGCTCTGTAGAAAGAAATAACTTCTTTTTTATGATTTGAGTGGTTTGACTCTTTTTTTTTTTTACTGTTCCCTTCTTCAGGGGTCACCACAGGCAACTGAGCTACCACAGTCCTCTGTGTGATGCAGAGAGCTGCCATCCAGGGCACCCCGGGGAGCCGATGGTGGGGGTTAAGAGCAGTGGTGGAGAAAGTACTCAAACACTGTACTTCAGTAAAAGTACAAATAAACAGAAAAAAATGTACTCTAGTAAAAGTAGAAGAACCACATTAAAATTTTTACTTAAGTAAAAGTAAATAAGTACTTGTTTTTTTAAAAATACTTAAAGTATTACAAGTAAAAGTACTTGCTGAATGTATTACCTAATCTACGATACCATTAAGTGTGCCAACCGTATGTATATTTTTTGTAATACATTAATATTGTTGAGCCATTTTAATGAACAATGCTGCAGATAATGCACGTTTTTATTGTGTTTACTCTGTGACACCGTCAAAACTTGGACTTGTGATTCTGTGCAGCAGAATTTCAGGGATGACATAAAGAGTTAGATGTCATTAAGCAAAATAACAAAGAGGAATTATTATACTTTTGAAAGTTTTTATTTAACACAAAGCAAAACCAATGTGTAATTTTAACTGCAGTAAACACATTTAAGTAAAAGTTGTCTGCCTGAAAAAAGGAGCATTAGACCTGACAAAGGAACAGACTCTGATCATTTCAACTCCAGTTTGTCATCAACTCTAGTTAAAATACTGTCTAGTCAACCTTGTAATGGGTCAATATGAACAATATTTTAATTTCCTGACACCATTTTCAAAACTTGGACCTGAGTGTCGAGCCATTTGCAGACATCTCTTGTCTACAACATCCCATGAACTGACACATTTTAATTTTGCAGCAAGAATTTCTTGTTCAAGTTCAGAAGAAGTTGGTTTTCAAAGTTTGAGTCCAGTCTGGCTCTTTTGGGAGAGAAAATATGTCCTGTTGTACTGAATACTTTCATATAGTACTTTCGTATAGTCTTTCAATAGTCTTTCAATAAGGCCATGGGTGGCACTTATCTTCTGGCTGACTCTACGCGGTGGAATCCATTTTGGGTGTGTTAGCACTAGCAGTGCTGCGGGTGCACCCAGCTCAATGACGTATATACCCCTTTGCTGTGATCCAATGGACCAACTCCCCTCTCACCATTGGTTACTTTCAAACAAACAAACAAATTTAAAAAATGCAACATGAATATAACTTGTAACGCAATGCATTATAGAAATGTAGAGGAGTAAAAGTCGAAAGTACTCATGTTTAACTCTACTTAAGTAAAGTACAGATCATGAAAAATGTACTTACCTTATTTCTGCCTGATAGGTTGCACCCTTCTACAGGTCGCTTTGTTCAATTATTGGCAATAAATTGGAAAAATCCATAAACAGGTCTCACCTTCAGTTAGGTCGCACCTACGTCACCGCTGACGTGACATGTCACCGCTGACGTGACATGTCACCGCTGACGTGACATGTCACCGCTGACGTGACATGTCACCGCGCGACAACCCGGAAAATAATTACTTTCTGTAGGTTTAAAGAAACTCCGTGGTTTATGAGCTATTTTAGACGAATAGTAGCAGGAAACAACCCGAAGCTAACCGCAACACGTTTACGTCTATAAAACATCAAATTTTATCTCAAATAACTCCAACAGCTAATAGTTTGTAAATGAACACCAAATAATTACTTTCTGTCGGTTTAAAGAAAATCTGCGGTGTGGTTTACAAGTTATTTAGACAAATAGTAGCCGTTTACGGTAGCTAACCGCTAACAAACAACAACAATGCTAAAAGATCACATTTTATCTCAAACATCTCATAAAGCTATTCATTTATAAATGTCCATACAGTGATTACTTTCTGTAAGTTTGATAAAAATTTGTCCTGTGGTTCTTGACTTAACTTGCTAACAAACACAGCTAACAGTAGTTACCTCCAGAGCAGGAGGCCGGGCTGCGACAGAGTCAGTACGACCAGAGGTGGTTGCCTTCGGACACATGAGTTGGGAATGGTCGGTGTACCCTAGCGGACAAAAGTGATACTGCACCATTTTTTGCCAAAATGAAAAACGGTCATATCTGAGCCAAAAATTGGTCTAAAAATATGGGAAAAGATCCATAAACAAGTCTCACCTCTCTATAAGTCGCAGGGCATGCAAATTAGGCAAAAAACTGCGACCTATAGTCCGGAAAATACGGTAAGTACAATAACAAAGTATTTGTACTTAGTTACATCCCACCACAGGTTAAGGGTGGAGGCAGTTGTGGGTGCTTTCACCTTTCCCATCCACATTTTGATGTTGTTGGTACAGGCAGTCAAACCGGCGACCTTCCAGTCACAAACACCCCTTTAACCTCCGTGCCACCACTCTCACTTGAGTGGTTTGACTGTAATGCTGATAAATTTTTACTTGTTGGGTTTGTGTGTATGTGTGAGAACTCACCTTGCAGTTGCTGAGTGCTGGAGACGGAGTTCCTGGGTAACCACCTGCTGCCAATCTGGTTCTTCTTCTTCTTCTTCTTCTTCTTCCAGTGGTGTTTTATGGCGGTTGGCAAACAACTAGTAGGTGCATTACCGCCACCTTCCAGAATGGAGTACAGACCAGACGGCTTAGAACACAACACAAAACACACAGGCGACCTAGAACACCCCAACAAACCAAAACCCACACAAAATCCCTAAAGTGGACAAATAGAAAAAAGCAAAACAAACAAACAAACAAACAACAACAAAACAAACAAAACAAAAACAACCAGGAACACTTGTTCACATCGAAGACATGGGTAGAGACACCCCACACCCAGACGCACCCTCACCCCGACTCAATTCATCACGAACACTCTCCCATGACAACTCCTTCACGCCAAAGAACCTCGAAGCAGCCTGCACTATGATTTTGATGTTTTCAGTTTTAGACGTCGCCTGTTCAGAGCAGTTAATAACAAAAGCAACGAACGGAATCAACCGTTCGATCGTAACAGTACCCTGACCACGGTCAGGAACGCATGGAATTTTAACAATAGACGGCGAAGAAACATCACTCTTGACCACACGAACCACTTCTGCGTACGAAAGATTCCTATCAGTCTTAACTTTCTGAATTTCAGCAGCAGCTTTTCGATCCACACAACCTGCATAAGCTGCAGAATGACCACCACCACAATTACAACATGACAGCTGAGTCACACCACAATCATCATAAACATGGTCCCCCCCACACTTACTACAACGATGCTTACTCCGACAAACAGCAGCGATATGCCCAAACCTCTGACACTTAAAGCACCGAAGAGGCGGTGGTACATAAGCCTTCACACAAAAACACATTTACCCAACCATGACCTTAACCGGCAAAACACTGTCCCGGAAACACAACCTTCACCCCATCTCGATAAGCCGGTAAACGTTTCAAAGTCTCAACATCCCCACCCTTAATGCACTTCTGCAAGGCCTCCAAGTCCTCTTTAACAGGAATCCCGGAAATCACTCCTCTGGAACCTCTCACTTCCCCCACAATCTTCCTATCCACCACCACTCTACCACACACAGTCTGTAAATCTAAAGCCTTGTCCCTCTGCTCAGCATGCCTACAAACGAGCAGGAGATTGCCATCCCACAACACCTTAGCCACTTCTACGTCACCCACAGCGCGTTTCAGACCCTTCTAAAAAGCCACAGGGCTTACCCCAAGCAAACCCCGGCCCGCCGCAAACCGTAACACAACTTTACACTTTTCCAGCAGCACCTTCTTCCTACCGTCAACACCGTCGTCAGCAACCTCAAGACACCGTTTACCCGAAGCTAAACCCCGTCCGTCACCCCCACTACCGTATTTTTCGGATTATAGGTCGCACCTTTTTATGGTTTTTTTCAAGGTTTGCGACCTATAATCCGATGCGACCTATTTATAGATTTTTTTCCATATTTTTAGACCAATTTTTGACTCAGATATCAGCCTTTTTCACTTTGCCAGAAAAATTGTGCAGTACCACTTTTGGCCACTAGGGACGCTGTGGCGCTGTGCATTACCACTTCCAGAGGAGTACACCGACCCAAGAAGAAGAAGAAGACCGTTTCCAGCTGCATGTGTCCCAAAATAAGCTCCTGTGCTCGGACTGACTGTGTGCCTGCTGGCCTGGATGTAGCTGTTAGCTGTGTTTCTTAGCTGGTTTATTTTGCAAGATAAGTCAAGAACCACTGAGCGGATTTTTCTGAAACTTACAGAATGGAATCACAGTGTGGACGTTTACAAGTGAGTACCGGTAGCTTTATTAGATGTTTGAGAAAAAAAAAAAACGATCTTTTAGCTTAGCTTTTTGTTAGCTCGTGGCTGTCGTTCTGTTTACCGGTATGTTAGAAATAGCTTCAAAACCACTCGGTGTATATTTTTTATGCTTACAGAGTTTAAATTATAAGACATGAATGTACGTAACGATGGTCTATAGCAAACATTTGACATAAAATTCGATTTTATATTAGTGTCAGAAGCGGACTGGTCTCGTGTTGGCATCAGTTTTATATCTGTGTTACTTCTGTTAACGTCATAAATAGCTTCAAAACCACTCGGTGTATATTTTTTATGCTTACAGAGTTTAAATTATAAGACATGAATGTACGTAACGATGGTCTATAGCAAACATTTGACATAAAATTCGATTTTATATTAGTGTCAGAGGCGGACTGGTCTCGTGTTGGCTGATTAGTTTTTTATCGGTGTTACTTCTGTTAACGTCATAAATAGCTTCAAAACCACTCGGTGTATATTTATTTCTGCTTACAGAGTAATTATAAGGGTCCAATGTACTTAACTATGTCCTGGAGAAAACATTTGAGATGAGATTCGATTTTTTATTCGTGTTTTCAGAGACGGACTCGTCTCGTGTTTAGCTTCTGTTAGCTTCTGGCAGACATTAGCAGCAGAGCTAAACACTCGTGTATATTTATTTCTGCTTACAGAGTAATTATAAGGGTCCAATGTACTTAACTATGTCCTGGAGAAAACATTTGAGATGAGATTCGATTTTTTATTCGTGTTTTCAGAGACGGACTCGTCTCGTGTTTAGCTTCTGGCAGACATTAGCAGCAGAGCTAAACACTCGTGTATATTTATTTCTGCTTACAGAGTAATTATAAGGGTCCAATGTACTTAACTATGTCCTGGAGAAAACATTTGAGATGAGATTCGATTTTTTATTCGTGTTTTCAGAGACGGACTCGTCTCGTGTTTAGCTTCTGTTAGCTTCTGGCAGACATTAGCAGCAGAGCTAAACACTCGTGTATATTTATTTCTGCTTACAGAGTAATTATAAGGGTCCAATGTACTTAACTATGTCCTGGAGAAAACATTTGAGATGAGATGAGATTTTTTATTCGTGTTTTCAGAGACGGACTCGTCTCGTGTTTAGCTTCTGTTAGCTTCTGGCAGACATTAGCAGCATAGCTAAACACTCGGTCCATATTGTCGGGTTGTCTCAGCGGTCACGCGGCGCGTCAGCGGTGGATGACGCGTTACGTCGGCGGTGACGTAGGTGCGACCTATATTCCGGTGCGACCAATTTATGGATTTTTCCAATTTTTTGGCAATAATTGGACACTGCGACCTATATTCCGGTGCGACCAATAATCCGGAAAATACGGTACTACTAGCCATCGTGGTCCGCTCACAAACCAGATTATCTACCGCCACTCTGGTTAATGAGTCCAGCTGCTATTTAAGCCTTGGAGGAGGTTCAGTCTTCGCTGAATCATTAAGTCACCTTGGGTACTGTGAGACAGCCATTTTTTAGTATTTTCCCTTGTGAACTTATGTTTGATCAACTTATGTCTCCCTGTGTTTTCAAGACGAATCCGTGACTCACCTCTGGAACCTGAACCTGACTAGCTGCCTCCTAACTGGACTCCTTCTCTGTGAAACTCTGTACTCCAGCCTGACACTCTTCCACCAGCTGCCACCTGCAAGACACCAGTGTTAATTTTGACAGCTATTTTTAATTTAGTTTTAGTCTTAGTCATGTGACTAAAACATCATTTAGTTTTAGTCATTACTTAGTCATCAGAATTTTTTTTGTTTTAGTCTAATTTTAGTTGACAAATCAATGAAAACATTTAGTCGACTAAATCTACAGTCAATTAAGTCGACTAAGTTATACATAGTAAAAACTTTTCATCAATTCTCTGTAGTTACTAAAACAAAACAATGTTTTAACCATAATATTAATATTAATATGCAATACATACAACAACAAATAAAACTTTTTTCAAACATTATTTGTCTAACCTTGCTTTTAACAGTAAAACTACAAGCAGTACTTGAATCCAGTGTTAATTTTGACAGCTATTTTTAATTTAGTTTTAGTCTTAGTCATGTGACTAAAACATCATTTAGTTTTAGTCATTACTTAGTCATCAGAATTTTTTTTGTTTTAGTCTAATTTTAGTCGACAAATCAATGAAAACATTTAGTCGACGAAAATAATTAGTCAACAAAATTAACACTGCAAGACACTTGGGACTCTTGGATAAATACAAGGAATCACTCCCCTGACGAACACTCGCCTCCTTCCTCTGGTCTGCCTCCTCCAAGCTCCTTCTGTAAGAGAGAGACTCTTAATACTAAAGTTACAATATTCCCCAAACATCATTAATCTTTTCCCCTTTCCTTCCAGGAACCCTGACTTCCTTTATCCTTCTCAGCCTTGGTCTGAATTTGAGTACATTTTCAGTAATTGTTTACAACAATACTCTCCCTCGTTCTGTCATGCATAAATTGCACACTGTTTAATGCAGATTTTTTTAAATAAATTTTTGCTTTTCGAATTTTTAATGCATATGTTATTCTGCTTCGGATGCATGCAATGCAGCTGGAGATGGAGGTGAATGGGGCTTCCTGTTAAAGAAATAATTAATGCGGATGGTTGGATGATGGCACACAAAATTAGAATTGAAAATGTCTTGTCCCAAACTGCTGTAGGACACACTGACCACATTTCCTCACGCATTACTTTCCCTACTTTCCACATTAAAAAAAACTCAATCATTGCTGTGATTAATGCTTTTCACCTTTCTCCTCCGTAAAGAAACTAGATGTGGACCCCTTGCTGCGTGTCTGTGTCTCTTTCCTGTCCTCTCTAACCCCAGCCGGCTGAAGCAGATGGATGCTTACCCCATGCCTGGTTCTGTTGGAAGTTTCTTCCTAGTTAAAGGGACTCATTACTTCCTGCTGCACCAATGTGCCGCTCAGGACGGAGCATGCAATCTGTTGGTGTCCTTGGATAGATCATTTGATCTATTTGGCATGCTATAATGCACTGTATGTGAATGTATTGTGTTATCCTCAGAAAACACTGTTTTTAAATGAAAACTTAAATGGAACTGACTTCTTGTTTGGCGCTTGAATGTAATGTGAGGGGAAGCCCTGTAGCCCTCAGAGAGACAGAGAAATATTGTGACTAAACACGGCGCTCAGATGACAGGAGCTATTTATGTTACCAAGGACCAATAAATTCTGCCCAGATTCGCTTCTCTCCTGAGCACACAGAGCCCTCAAGTTCCTGAATTGGATCCAAAATTGTAAACTCAAATAATTCCTTCGCACTCGTAACTCATGTTCACCATGTTGGAGACGTGGTTCCAACCATTTGCTTGTACGTTTGCGATGGCTGGTTTGTTCCGACACAAACATGGAGCACACAGCGTGCGCCCTCGCCCAGCTGGAAGGTTTTTACATATGAGATTTTGCTTCACGAGGCGAGAGAGGTAATGCCGCAGAGAGATGGGGACACACGGCAAAGCAGCAGGAGAGAAATGAAAATTAATCAAATGTAAAGAGTTTCTGGGAACTTTTCTCGGCACAGCTGAACATCTCAATGTACCCCCCATCTGCGCGGTGAATCTAACGCCAGCAAATGATGGACGAGGGGCACAAATCCTTCAATTCTTTATATTGTAATCACAGAGAGGCATGCGGAGAGGAAAAAAAAAACACAGGAGAGAGCTGGAACCAAAAAGCTTTGCTGAAAAGGAGACAAACAAAAATTAAAGAAACCACCAGGGAGAGGAAGAAATGCGGCTTCACAATTTATAGACTTATTTATAGATTTATCATTTAGGAAGGTTTTAGACTGAGAAGATTAAACGACACCAGCAGAACCGAGCCAGTGTGGCCTTTTAACCAGCATGTGATTGCATTACGTCTGGGTCTATAGCCTCATTTCAGACCCTCGTGCTATTAATTTCCACTGAACTTATACTTGAACAGTCAGAACATGCATCAAGGTTCTCCTCTGCTTCCTTTTCTCTCCTCCACCAGGGCTTTTTGATCGGTTCCTCTCTGTATTCCTGCCTCTGTAACTTCTGCCCAACTTCCCCTTCTCTGTCACATATATGATTGGCAGCTGTGAGTTTTCACATTATTGCATCATACTTTTCAAGGCTTGCACTGTTGAGGGCAAAGAACATAATAAGTACTGTGAATCTGAATGAATCCTTCTGCTGGTTTATTTGACTCCGGCTCGGTAAGTGTCAGTAAAAGGAGAAGTGCATTACTTTCCACAGCACTGCAGCAGGGTGAAAAAGTTCTCTATAACTTTACCTGTGTTGAGGTCTGTAGATGTCTATACATCGAGCTGTTCAGGTCTCGGCACAATGTTTCCATCGAGAAGCTGAGGGATAGACTTTGACTGGTCCACTGCATCCTCTTGATTTATTTGTTTTTCTCTCATCCTCTTTTAAATTTCTTGGTGAGTTTGGGATTATTGTGCTGCTGCATGATCTAATAAATGAGGTAAACATTAACACCGGCAGCTTTTGCATCTGAGACGGTGCCAAGAATCAGGAATAGCACATCCCTATGTGAAGATTCATTTCCATATTTAAACCCATTTTAGAACATATGGTGCACAAATAACAGCCCAGCTCCTTAAAATAACTATCAGACTTGCTACTCTATAAAAATGCAATTCTAATTATTCTCTTAATTTAAACTAAACATATAGTATGCCTTACATGATATACAACCATGGCATTCTTATTGGTAATGTAGGTCAGAGCATCCCTGATGCATCCTTACATTTCTACGCTAATGATGCAATTGTTTATTGCCGAGCTAAACAGTTGCTAAGGTTTTCCAGCTTTTGCAATCCGCTTTCGACATCATCCAGTCAGATTTGTTCCATCTCAGACTTGTCCTAAATGCTGACAAAACCAAAGGGATGCTTTTTCAAACTGGAAGTCAGTCGCAGCAGTTCTTCACTCGATTTTATGTTTATGTTTATGTTTATTGAATTTGTTCATTTTTTTTACAAAAGAAACAATACAAGACAATCCCATAAATAATAATGTACAAAATATAAAAAAATGAAAGGTAGCAGAAAGAAGAATAAATCTTATTATATCTGCCCCTTTTTTCCAACAATCAGATTAAACAATAATAATCTTCAACCAACAGTACAAAATGACTAACTCTTTCTAATTTTCTAACTAATACAATACACATTACGCTATTTCATATATTTTTTTAACACATTCGTTTTGATCATTTTCTTAAATGTAAACATTGACTTGGCATTTTTAACTACATTCTCCAAGCCATTCCATAATCTAATTCCCTGGATTGAGGTAGAACGTCCCTTCAAACTAGTTCTGAATTGTGGTTTTACAAACATCTCTGTCCCCTTAAGATTATAACAACTTTGTCTTTTAACAAAATGCATTTGGATATTTAAAGGTAATGCATTATTTTGAGCCCTATACATAACTGATAAAATATTATAGTCTACCAAATCATGGAACTTCAATAACTTCAGTTGATAAAATAATGTACTTGATGGATGACGGTAATGTTTTCTAGTGATAATTCTTACAGCTCTTTTCTGTAATACAAAAATAGGCTTTGTGATTGTTTTACACGCTTTCCCCCAAACATCAATACAATAGATTAAGTGTGGAACAATGATTGTGTTATACAACAAATACAGAGCTTTATCATTCAATAGGTCTCTGACTTTGTACAGTACTGCAATCGATTTAGCTATTTTTATTCTTACAGAATTTATGTGTTGTTTCCATGTCAGTTTGTCATCAATGATAACACCCAAAAACTTCACCTCACTCACTCTACAAATCTCAACACCCTCAATTTTGAGTGGAACATCAACAGTTTTCTTTTTATTACTGAATATCATGTAATTAGTTTTTTCTAGATTTAATGATAATTTATTTATTTTAAACCAAGTTTGTATCTTGACAAATTCTGTCTTTATCAATTCCAACATTTGTTCTATATCTTCACCTAAACAGAAAAATGTGGTATCATCAGCAAAAAGTACACATTTAAGGAGTCCTGACACATTTACCAAGTCATTCACATATAAAATAAATAGCTTTGGTCCAAGTACAGAGCCTTGGGGAACTCCACATGTGATATTACAGAGGTCAGATCTTACATCATTTATTTGTACAAATTGTTTCCTATCTTTCAAGTAGCTAGATACCCACTGTAATGCTGGTCCTCTAATACCATATTTGTTCAGTTTTTCAAGGAGAATGGTGTGATCAATAGTATCGAATGCTTTTTTTAAATCAACAAAAATACTGATACAATATTGTTTTTGATCGACAGCAGTAGTTATTTGTTCCATTAATTCCATGAGAGCCATTGATGTAGAGTTTTTTGCTCTAAACACATACAGGGAACCCCCGACCTACGAACGAGTTTGGGACCTAAGAACCGTTCGCAGCTCGATCCGTTCGTAGGTAGGGGGTGAAAATTATATTTAAAAAAAAAATTATTCATTCATTCATTCATTCAACCCTTATTTATCATGCTAACGGAGCGTGCGCACATTTAATCATGTACAGTAGTGTACTGTAATGTTAAACATTGCTATTCACATTTACAGAATAAATAAAAATATATTTTCTTACTTTGAGATGGTCAAAGCCGACATCTTAGGTTGCCATGCGTTGATTGTTTTCGGGCCGAGCAGCGCGGGCCACCGCAGCTGCTCCAGGCCTGTGTTAGCTAGCTGGCTAGCTTCTGCTAGCCAAGCCATGAGCTAGTGTTGGAGCGGCGGCGCGATCAATCTGCAGCTCCTGCTCCAGCCGCTGCTCCAGCCTGAGACGTCCACAGAGCTATTCCAGCTAGTAATTAATCCACATGATGCGATCCTGGTCACCAGTGTTCAAAAGGCCGGCTCCCGTGTTAGCTCCAGTGTTAGCTCTGGAGCTAGCCAGGCCGGAGGTGTAGCCAGGCCGGCTGGAGGTGTTCGCACGGCGGCCTGGCACGATCGGCGATAAATCCGCTCCTGCCTGAGACATCCACAAAGTTCACAGAGACGTTTCCAGCTAGTAATTAATCCATATGAAGCCATCCTGGTCACCAGTCTTCGTCCAGCTCTCGGCAGCTAACCTAAGATGGCGTCCGGTCCGGTGTTCTACATTAATTTGTGACCGGAGACCCCAGTGACTGAACCTTAAATAGCGTCCGGTGTTCTACATTAATTTGTGACCGTGTAAACTGAAGACCTACTTCCTGTTTCCCAAAATTGCTCAAAAATTGCTCAAAAATGATCAGAAATGATCTTTTTTATCATAATTATTATTTATAAAGCCTTTAAAACAACCAGAGCTGCAACAAAGTGATGTACACATGAAATTAAGAACATTTAAACACAAAAAAAAAAAAAAAAAAAATTTTTTTTTTTTTTTTTTTTTAATTCATATTTTTATTAAATATGATATGTTCGTAAGTCCCGTGGTTCGCAGGTCGATGGGGTCGTAGGTCGGGGTTACCTGTACTGACTGTTGCTTAGAATATTTTGTTTATCTATAAATTGATCTAGTCTGTTCACAAATAGTTTTTCAAGAATTTTTGAAAACTGTGGTAACAAGGATATAGGTCTATAATTGTTGAACACACATTTATCACCATTTTTAAAAAGAGGAACTACCTTAGCTACTTTCATATTATCTGGAAATATTCCTGTTGAAAATGATAAATTACATATATATGTAAACGGCTCAATAACATGGCTCATTATGTCCTTTACAAACATCATATCCATGTCCACCCAGTCTTTTGATCTCTTGTCTGTAAGATTTTTTACTACATTCATTATTTCCTCTTTGTTAGTTCCATTTAGAAAAATACTATTTGCACAACCTGTAATTGAATGGATCACATTATTATCTACCTTTGGTATTTTAGCTGCAAGGCTTGATCCAACATTCACAAAATATTGATTAAATCCATTTACAATTTCATTTTCATCATGAACTTCATCGTTGTCTTTTACAAAATATTTTGAAATACCAGTTTTTGCTTTATGATTCTTCAGAACACTATTCATTACTCGCCATGTTGCTTTCATATCACCATTACTTTTATCTAATAATTTACTATAATATTCTTTCTTATGTTTCCTTATAATCCCTACTAATTTATTTTTATACTTTTTATATTTTTCTTCAGCGCTCTGACTTCGCAATTTCAAGAAACATGAATACAAATAGTTCTTTTTTTTTTACAAGCATTTCTCAACCCTTTTGTCATCCATGGTTGGTCAACCATATTTCTCTTTGTGTAATTTGTTTGCACACAATTTTTTTCATACAGAGCTTCCAAGATATTCATAAACTCATCATATGCTCTGTTCACATCATCAACATACACTTCATTCCAGTCTTGTTTATCTAGATCCTCTTTTAATTTTTCCAAAACTTTTTTTGACGTGTTTATGATCTTTTTCTTCGTTGTAACTGCTTTTGTGATGCTTTGATCATTTTTATAGAGTGTGAAAACTGGTAAATGATCACTTAAGTCGGTCGTTAAGATACCACCTATCACATCCCCATTTGTTATATTTGTGAAAATATTATCAATTATTGTGGCACTATGAGTTGTAATTCTTGTTGGCTTTGATATCAATGGATACATATTTAAACTGTACATTGAGTTTATAAATGTGCTGATGTTATTTGAATCTGTTTTATTTCCCATATCAATGTTAAAGTCTCCACACAAAAAACATTTTTATTAAAACTCTTCTCCATTAGCTCCAAGATTTTATCAGTGAAAATTTCTATATTTGCTCCTGGTGATCTATATACACAACTTATTATTATGTTTTTATCGTTTTTGTTTATTATTTCTATTGTTATCATTTCCATAATATTATCAACTATTATTGACATTTCACTATTTAATTTACATTTTATTTCATTATTGACAAATAGAGCGACTCCACCACCTCTTTTATTATTTCTGTTCATATGATATAATTCATACCCCTCGATGTGAATA
Source organism: Garcialebias charrua (assembly GCA_038048925.1). NCBI lineage: Eukaryota > Metazoa > Chordata > Actinopteri > Cyprinodontiformes > Rivulidae > Garcialebias > Garcialebias charrua. Next base: position 28,341 of record JBBPBX010000372.1, read on the forward strand.
TTACTTGTGTTATCATCATTGAGCCATGTCTCTGACAGCGCTATTATCGTAAAAGTTCTATTTAACTGTTTTAAGTAATCTGTTATTTTGGATATGTTTGCATTTATACTTCTGCTATTAAAGTGAATAATAGAGAGAACTCCATTTGATATATTGATGTCATTAAACTGCTCTTCATTATAATATTCGCTATCTTTTATTACAGGAAAAAAATTTGCATCAATCACATTTTCAACATTATATATTTTAGGTTCTGAGTCTTCGTATGTTGTCATGTTCTAATGTATTTGTTCATTTCACTGTATATTTTGTCCATTTTGAGTGTGAGTTGTTTCATTGATTTGTAATTTTTCATCTCCTGAGTTCATCCAGATCCTTCAGTTCTTTTATCATTTTAGGCTGAGACCCTTCCTGTGTTTTGATAAAGATGTATCCATGTTGATGCTATTTTGTTCTGTTTTTTTAACAACCTTGCTTCATGTGCAATGTTTCCATTTTTTTTGGTTAGATGTTCATTTATGTAAACGTTTGATCCCCGCAGATTTTTTTTGCTTGCATAATTACATTGTTTTTTAACTTCCTGCTAATGAACTTGACGACTACTGACGGATTGAATCTTGGTGATTTACTGGGCAGGGTGTGACAGAACGAAATGTCCCCATGTTCTATGTTAATGTTCTTGTTCTGTAAAAAAGTAACTACATGCTCCTCCAGAGTCTGTAGTTCTTCCTGAGATGCATTCTCAGTTGGGTCTTTGTTAGTAAGAGTTCTTGCATATGTCCAACACTTACTAACATCAAGTCCTGAGATCACCAAGTTGTCTTGCTTTGTGTATTGTTCTAAGTCATCTATTTTTCGTTCCAGTTCAGCTATTTTATTGTCTTTGCTAATTATCAGTTCTTTCAGTTGTCTTATTTCCTCAACCAGATTGGACTGGGAATCCAGTTTTGCTGATAATTTTGCTAGTTGTTCACCCATAAAGTTTAGTGAATATTTAAAGTCTTGCATTTCTGCTGAGTTGTTTCCCTTCGACTCTGGTGTCTTTTGTCCTTTACTTTTCATCATACTTACAGAGTTAGTAGTCTAGTGGTAGCAGGTCTCTGGTTTCTGGTTTGTTTGCTGAACCACGTGGCCCTTCCACGAGGCTCACAGGCCTAACGGCGTGGGGCGGCCGTGGTGTAGGTGTAATGGCAGTCGTCCCCCGATCGGAAGGTTGGAGGTTCGAATCCCGCATCCGCCCACCATGTGTCGTTGTGTCCCTGGGCAAGACACTTAACCCCGAGTTGCTCCCGGTAGGTCTGGATGGCGCCTTGCAAGGCAGGCTACCACTACCGGTGTATGAATGTGTGAATGAATGGGTGGATGGCTGGTATTGTAAAGCGCTTTGGGGCTCCTCACAGGGGGCTGGAAAGCGCTATATAAATAAGCTCCATTTACCATTTTACCATAACTATGGTGGCTGTGGCCCAGCACCCAGATCAGCAGTTATCAGATCAGAACTCACGGTTTCAGCAGCCTGCAGCAATCAGATCTGTTATCCGAAGAGATTTGCTCACTAGCCAGGCTTAGACGGCGGTCCTCCGGTTCACGCACGGCGCTCGGCCTCCTCCGGTCGCAGCAGCTCCGATGTTAGCCCAGTTAGCACAGCACGTAGCTCCAGGCGCAGCTCCGACGCCAGCCCAGCTCCAGACGGCGGTCCTCCGGCTCGCGCACGATGCCCGGCCCAGCTCGAAGCTCCAGGCGGCGGTCCTCCGGTTCGCTCACGGCGCTCGGCCCAGCTCGAAGCTCCAGGCGGCGGTCCTCCGGTTCGCGCACGTGCTCGGCCTCCTCCGGTCACAGCAGCTCGGATGCTAGCTCAGTTAGCACAGCACGTAGCTCCGATGCTAGTCCAGCTCGTAGCTCCTGACAGCGGTACACCGGTACTTGCACGGTGCTCAGCCTCCTTCGGTCGCAACAGCTCCGAGGTCCGAGATATTATGATGTCAGCTGTTGACAGGTCCACTTTTGACAGCGGCCACAAGCTGCTCAGTGTCGAAAAGAGGAAGGAGTTAGTTCCAGTTCCCTGATGAGGAACCCAACTGGCCTCACTGGTGGAGATCTGCTGCTGGTCCTGGAGACTGGAACGAGCCGAGAGCGAGTCAGTGTGACAGCAACACAGAGCGCCGGTGGACCAGAGTCTGACAGTCCCCCTGAAATTCATCAGATTCTGGTTTACTCATCCAGAACAGGACCAGCATGTATCCTTGATTTTGATTATGATTATGATTATTATTAAATCTTGATTATGATTTTATCCTTGAAAGGTGTTCCTATTGAGTTTATCGATTCCTACAAATTTTTGGATCTTGGTCGAGTCGCCTCTTTTAAGCTCCACTTGGAAAACTTGGTAAAGAAACTGAAAGTTAAACTGGGGTTATTTTTCAGAAATAGATCCTGTCTAACTCTGAATGCTAAGAAACACATTGTAACTGTGACTTTCCTTCTCTCCATCTATTACAGAGACATTATTTACATGAACGCTCTTACAAGCACCCTGCAGCTGTTGGATGCTGTCTATCATGGTGCACCAAGATTCATAACTGGCTGTGATTATCATACCCACCATTTTTTTGTTTTCTACATTGCTTTGTAATGAAGTTGTTTTTATTTACTCTCTTTTTTCCTATTGTTTTCTTCCATTTATTTATTTAAATTTATATGCCTTTTTTTAACGATGGTCTACTCTTGTCAGAGTCAGAGTCAGAGTCAGAGAGTCTTTATTGTCATTTGCACCGCATGTGGTACATGAGATGAAAACGAGATTATGTACACGAGGTCCCAGTTACATCCAACAACAATGAAAGAGAAAAACAGTAATAACATCTAGAACTAACTAAGAAAAGCATCAACTAGTAATACACTAAGCCTAATATAGTGGGAATAAACAGCAGCACGAACATGAGTTTGTATGAGCAGATGGTCACAGATGAATACAGCAACAAGAAAACAGATCAGCATCAGCATGATGTGATATTTTGCAGTGTTTATTTTTTTATTATTTTTTTATTCATGAGTCTAACAGCCTCAGGGTAGAAGCTGTTCCTCAGTCTAGTGGTTCTACATTTGATGCTCCTCAACCTCCGTCCTGAGGGGAGTGGGGCAAAGAGTGAGTGTGCTGGGTGAGTGAGGTCTTTCATGATGCAGGTGGCTCTTTTCCTGCATCTGGAGGTGTAAATGTCTGTGATGGTGGGGAGACTGACTCCAACAGACTTCTGTGCAGCCTTCACCACTCTCTGCAGAGCTTTCCTCTCTTCAACTGTGCAGCCTCCATGCCACACGTTGATGCTGGAGCACAGGATGCTCTCCACTGCACACCTGTAGAAGGAGGTGAGGACTGGGCTGCTCAGACCAGCTCGTCTCAGCCGTCTGAGGAAGTAGAGTCTCTGATGACCTTTCTTGATCAGGCTGGTGGTGTTGTTGCTCCAGCTGAGGTTATCATTCATGTGTACACCCAAGTATTTGTAGCTGGAGACCACTTCCACTGCAGACCCACCTATTTTCAGTGGGGCATGGTTGTGTTTGTTCCTTCTGAAGTCCACAATCATCTCCTTTGTCTTCTTCACATTCATGTGAAGATTGTTCTCTTTGCACCAGCTCTCCAGGTGTTCCACCTCCTGTCTGTAGCTGGACTCATCATTGTTTGTAATGCATCCCACCACCGCTGTATCATCTGCAAACTTAACAATATGACAGCCTGGAAGTGTGGCTGTACAATCATATGTGAGCAGAGTGAACAGAAGGGGGCTCAGCACACATCCCTGAGGAGAGCCAGTGCTAAGGGTTATGGTGGAGGAGGAGAAGTTGTGGATCTTCACGGACTGTGGTCTGTCTGTTAAGAAGTCTAGTACCCAGTTACAAATAGAGGGGCTTAGTCCAAGTGTAGATAGTTTGTCTATCAGAGTTTGGGGGATCATGGTGTTGAAGGCAGATGTGAAGTCCACAAAGAGCAGACGCACGTATGAGTCTTTCTGATCCAGGTGGGTGAGAGCAGTGTGGACCACGGAAGAAATGGCGTCCTCTGTTGATCGGTTCTCACGGTATGCGTATTGATGAGGGTCCTCATTGATGTTGACGGTTGCCTTGATGTGGGACATGACCAGTTTCTCAAAACATTTAGCGACTATCGGGGTGAGGGCCACCGGTCTATAGTCATTCAGACCAGTCACTGTGGAGCTCTTTGGGACTGGGATGATGGTCGCGGTCTTCAGGCAGGTGGGAACTGACTCCAGTGCAAGTGAGGTGGTGAAGATGTCAGCCAGCACCTCACAGAGCTGGTCCGCACATTCCTTCAGAACTTTCCCTGGGATGTTGTCTGGTCCGGTTGCTTTATGAGGATTAATCTTTCTGAGACTGCCTCTCACTTCTGCTGCGGACACCCTGAGATGCTCTTCATCTGGTGATGAGGTGAGTCTGGTGCTAGCTGGTCTGTTTGGATCATCAAAACGTGCATAAAACTTATTGAGGGCATCAGGCAGAGATGGGTCCCTGGGGCATTGTTTGTTTTTGCCTTTGTAATCTGTTATGCATTTAGAGTCAGAGTCAGAGTCAGAGAGAATTTATTGTCATTTGCACCGCATGTAGTACATGTGTTGAAAACGAGATTATGTACACAGGGTCCCAGTTACATCCAACAACAAATGCAAGAGAAAAACAATAATAACATCTAGGATTAACTAAGAGAGACATCAGCTAGTAATACACTAAGCCCTAATGTAGTAGAAAAACATCATTATAAACAGCAGCACGAACATGAGCAGATGGTCACAGATGAACGCAGCAACAAGAAACAGATCAGCATCAGCATGATGTGACATTTTGCAGTGTTTATTCTTATTATTTATTTATTCATGAGTCTACCCTTCCACATGCTCCGTGGGTCTTGTGAGGTGAACTGTCTTCTGAGGTGAACTGTCCCTCGATCCTCTGTGCATACGTGGCCTTGGCCTTCTTAATGCCATCCTTCAGTTCATTCCTGCTTTTCCTCAGTTCCACTTTATCTCCTGACTTGAATGCAGTGTCTCTGGCTGCTAACAAGGCGTGAACTTCTCTATTTAACCAGGGTTGTCATCTGTGTTCTTTGTTTAAACAGGTCTCTCTTGTAAATGAGTCCTCAAGGCTCAACGAGTCTAACATGTATAAATAAAGGTTGAATGACAATTTTTTTTTATTGAGGCTAAAACAAACAAAAGCAAACAAACAAATAACAACAAAAAAGTCTAATTTTGCTGTTACAACTTTACGCTGTCGACTGCAGTGGTTTTATTTGGCAACATGAAACAACTTTGTATGCAAAAATTTGTCACGCCAAGAAAGTAAAATGGGAACATCCATTAATATTTGGCTCACAAAAAACGAGTTATTGCCTGTTTTTATTTAACAGGACGTGTATCAAAATACTTTATTTATTTAGGTAAATAATATTTGAGCTATTCACTAAAGAATCCTCTAGGAAATACTTTGTTAGTAAAATAATCAAATTCTGAACACTTCTGTTACTCCAACTTGTTTTGACATTCATGAGTCCCTTTATTGAGCTGTTGCAAAGATGTCCCTTTAATACATTAATGTTTTTTAACCATATTTGTAGATGCTGAGTACATTTGTAAAACTAAAAACAGTCAATGTCCATTAAAGAAAATAATAATAAAATAAATTTGCCATGTTTTGTTTTCCTGCAGTTTAACTTACAGTATATGAATAACGTCATTTGAATCTCTTTAAATATATCTTTCTCACATTATACAGAAAATGACTGAAATGTCAGTAACGATGTAAATGAGGTCTGCTAATGGTGACTATACTAAATATTGGGAGTTGTGGGATTTGCTGTTGAGAAACAAAAAGATAATGAGAAACTGCTTGTGGGCATTGTTAGTTAATGGTAAATAACTAATGAATTAAGGATGAACTTCTGTCTTCAGTTCAGTTCAGTGAGCACAAAAGAGTCTACAGGAGCCAGACAGGAGGATGCAGTAATCTGCAATAAGATGTGTTGCGGTTTACTGCTGTTTGGATCAATATTAATCAATAATGACCTGAAAGAGAAGAGATGATTTGATTTGCTGATAATTACAATTGGATAATGGCTACCACATCATATTTACACAATTGATTGTTTTACATAAAGTATTGGGTTTCTAGTTCTACAGAAACAAAGCTTTTATCATCTGATTATTTAAATTTAGCCATTTTGTAAATCTTTGTGAATTTTGTTTTATAGTGTATTTTATTTGACTTCATTTTTACTCTTGCTGTGAAAATGACCTTGACTATTCCAGTAAATCTGAATATTTACCTCAAGCTCGTTTCAGTGAGCAGAGCTGCTGGACTCATCCTCTCCTCTTCGTCTTCATCAGCAGGACAGAGCTGCTGTTAAATGTGACGGCCCCGCTGTTTCCCCTTTTTACTCCCCGCCTTCAGATACAATGTGACACGCACAGAGCTGCTTCGCAAGATCAAAACTGGCTTCTCACTTCACACTAATCTGCACGGCCTCATCACAGGGCAAATGCTGCTGTCTCCTCCAGCTCAGGCGTGACACGAACACACTTAAAGACACGAATAACCTCCTCGCTCAACACACTCATGAAACTAAATGACCATTTTTCCAATCTCAGTAAAAGCTTGATTTATTTTTGTGCCTCTGCCATTTTTTTCCTGTGAAATCAGCTTGTCTCCACATCTTGTGCCATTTTTTAAAAAACTTTTTTTTGTTTTCATTTTCTTTCTCCAGGGTCTCAAATTTTATATCTGTCGGATTAGATTAGGTTTAAAAAGTGAAAATTGTCACGTACGGTCAGGGCCGGATTTAGGAGGATGGGGACCCATGGGCTTGAGTCAATATGGGGGCCCATATATACCGTATTTTCCGCCCGAAAAGTCGCAGGACATGAAAATTAGTGTAAAAAAAGTGTGACTTATAGGCCAGAAAATACAGTATTTTTTTATTTTTTATTTTTTGTTTGTTTTGATTCAGATGTTGAGCAGAAAATGACTGAACAGTAAGTTTTCACATCTTACAACTTACTTTAATATGCCAGTTGTCACAAACAACAAACAACACTGAACTGGTTTCTAGAAAGACAAAACCACATGTTGGTTTGAAACTAGAATATGATGCTTGCAGTTTATTTTACAGATAACATCTTAAAAATACAGTATGAAGAACAAAATAAAGATTTCCATTTATTAACAAAACTTCTGCATTCATCTTATTTGAAGGAACTAGAACCACAAACATTGACCTACATTTACTCAAACGCAAACCATGCAACCCAAATAAGAAAATATTCAACCCTGAACATTTAGCAACTTTGAGCCTGTCTTATAATGCAGACATGCACAGCCCTAACCAGTAACACCAAGCCTTTTCAGTAGGGTTATCAGACATTTAAGCCTTACTTTGACATGACATTTGAAAAGATGCCCACTTTTCTGGATTTTTTTGCTGCAAATTCCGGTGGTGGGCAACGCTAATTAAAAAATTAGTTCCACAATTTCTAAAACGCTTATTAATTTTTTTTAGGTCCACAATTTCAAAAGCACAAATGTCTTATGAAAATTAGGGGAAGCTAATCTAATCCGCTATTTATATATATATTATATTATATATATATATATATATATATATATATATATATATATATATATATATATATATATATATATATATATATATATATATATATTATATATATATATATATATATTTATATATAGCCGGCAGCGTTATGCAAAATTTGCACTACACTGCCAACTGAAAAGTAACAAAAATGATCCTAAAAGGATGAAATTACAAAAATCAAAGGATTTATTTAATACTTTACGTACATATATTCTATTCGGCCACGAAATTAACAAAAAATAGAATGAACTTTTAATCCCTAAAACCACTTTTAAATCTCAAATACACGGGTGTGTCGCCACCGCATTTATACATAAAAGTAACCCAAATACATAAAACTAATGAGTCACCGTCGAATGGTCGACACAAAACACACAATAAAATCCTCCGGCCACGTTAATTTGGCTTGAAACAGCGGGGTTCTCTGCGGATTTATCCATTAGTAACCCAGCACAACCAACCAGCTGGACACAGAGTTAGCGTCTATAGGTAGTCAACAGATTTAATGAAAAGTAACTAAAATACATAAAAATAACGACTCACCGTCAAATGGTCGACACAAAACACACAATAAAATCCTCCGGCCGCGTTAATTTGGCTTGAAACAGCGGGGTTCTCTGCGGATTTATGAAGACACCGAGCGCAGCCAGCTAGCCACAGAATTAGCCCCTGAGTTCACCTCTGACCCGGAAGATGTCAAGATGGAATAGTCCATTTTTAGTAGGGGGATAAAGAAATCGACCGTTTTTTTTATTGCGTATTTAATGATCGTTTTCATCGTAACTATAATTATTTTTATGTTAAATGTACATTAACAAGCAGGATCAATGTTAGTGATGTAGGTGACTGACCGGGGCGCGGCGGGGCCCCATGCTGATGGGATCCCCAGGCAACGGCATCATTTACCTACATGGTAGATCCGAGTCTGTTCTCCGCTCTGCCCCCCCTCCCCCCTCCAACCCTTCCTCCTCTCTGCTCTTTATGGTGGGGAAAAAGGTAAAACAAGCAGCATAAGAGCTTGTAAATAAGTTTATTGGTTTTTACTGATAGATAATTAGTTATTAGCGGTACTGCATTTTAAATAAAAATAGCACAAATCCGCTTATGAATTATAAAAGTTAGTCAATCCACAAAAACGCTGACAAAAAGTTTAGGTCCACTGTAAGCGGATTAGCGCTTTGGCGCTCCCTAGCGGTCTGGCGCCCACCTTTGGCAAATTCCTTTACAAGATCACTGAAGTCCAGCTTTCTCACTAGATCACTCTCAATAGACATGAGAGTCAAATGGTTCAGTCTTTCTTGTCCCATTGTGGATCTGAGTCTATTTTTAACAATTTTGAGCTTGGAGAATGATCGCTCACCACTTGCATTTGTGACAGGAAATGTCAGGTAAAGCCTGAATGCAATATCCACATTTGGGAAGATGTCCTGCAGTTTCTTTTCCCTAATGAATTGTAAAAGCGATGGAGCAGATGTGATCTCTTTATCACGAATAAAATCTTTAAACTGGACAGTTTCCTCCACAAAGTCCATCTCCAAGTCAGCTGAATATTTACTTTGGAGATGAGATGCTTTGTTTCTTAGCTCTTGAACAGTAACACCAGATAAATTGTTCAGGAAGCCAAAAGTGTTGTTGAGGTTATCATATGCAGCATACCTGCGATCGATTTCAGAAAGCAATCTGTCAACAACCACCAAAAAAACACTGGTGGAGAACTTTTTTTGAGCTGATAACTCAACCTCTGAGGTGGCACTCTCTCCAAAAAATGTTTTTGGAGTCTTTGATCTTTGAGTAGTAGCTCTGTAAGCCTGTGAAACTGTTGGAGACAACTTCTTTGCTTGAGACTCAAACCTATCAAACTGATCTCTCAGACCTCCAATGTACTCCCGCAAGGACCCCACCAAATCCACAGCTCTACACAAGTCTAGTTCCACAGCCTGCAAAGCTGCACTTGCTTTTTCAAAGCGCTGCAAAATGCTGTGCCAAAATGTACACATAAAAGCTGTTTCAAGCTTGTCCATTTTTTTATCAAGTGATCTTGCTTCATTTCTTATTGCTGCATTTTGGTTTGTGTCATTTACAATATTCTGCAATGATTTTTGAATGTTTGCATAGTTAATATGCACTGCCTGTGTGGCATCTGCATGTGCAGCCCATCTAGTGTTTGAAAGGGACTTCAGTGTTTCAATGCGCTTGTTTGCATTAGGCTGCAGTCCATCTGTCACCACCTTCCACCTTGCTGTTGACTTAGAGCAAAAGTTAAATAAGTTTTGCACAAACTGGAAAAAATCAGCTGTCTCAAAACAGCAGTTCACACTATTAACTCCAACCAAATTCAGAGTATGTGCAGCACATGGAACCCATTCAACTAGGGGGTTGAGTTCTTTAATGCGTGCTTGTAGTCCTTTATATACTCCTGACATGTTGGCAGCATTATCATAGCATTGCCCCCTGCAGTTTGCAATGTCAATCCCCATCTCTTCCAAAACCTTGAGTACAGATGCACATAAAGCTTCCCCAGTATGACTTTCAATTGGTAGAAACTTCAGAAAGCGTTCCTGTGAATGTCCTTCAGGTGACACATATCTTAACACAAATGTTAACTGATCAACATGTGCAACATCTGGCGTGGAGTCAACAGAGATTGAGAAGTATTTTGCCATTTTTACTTCACTCACTATTTCTGATAGAACACGATCACCCATCAGCTGAATAAATTCCTCACATGTTTGGGAAGAAAGATATGAGGGTTTCCCTGCACCTGCATTTCCATATTTCTCTATGTGAGATTTCAGAAAAGGATCAAACTCACTGATTAACTCCAGTATTCCCAGATAATTCCCATTATCAGTTCGGCCAAATATGTCACTGTTTCCTCTAAGAGCCAGTCCTCTCTCTGCTAAAAACTTCACAACAGACACAACTCTTCTCAAAACTTCAGTCCAATATGCACACTCAGATTCAAATTGCCTCTGCAGCTGTGTGTCTATCCTCCCGCTGGCTGATGCAAGTGAAACAAACGTCAGCATTGCTTTTCTGTGATTTTCACTGTTTTCATGTTCCTTCATGCGTTTAGTTGCGTGCTTCCAGTCACAGAAACCAGTTTCAAAGCTTGACTGTGTAGTGGCATCGCTGAAAATGCGGCATGCAAAACAAAACGCAGCTCCAGAGGATGGAGAGTAGAGCAGCCACGGTCTTTCGATGTACTCACCATTTGCCATCTTACGTTTAAAGTGAGATTTGGAGAAGAGACGTTTTTGATGCTTGTACACCCGTTCAGATGCTTGAAAACTAACGTTCATATTTTGGCAGCTCCCCGGTCCTCGCTCAGCCCAGTAAGCCCGCGCGGACTTGTCAATGTCCCCCCAAAGCGCAGGATCAGTACTGTACGGATCCACAGTTCCACCTGCTGAAGAAGTTCCTGCTTCCACCTGCTCTGACTCCTCAGATGCCAGTCCAGCCTGGACGGTCACGGCTGAAGGTTCTGGCGGGCTCGTGCAGCCGGTGTTAGTCGTTCCACCTGCTGAAGAACATCCTGCTTCCACCTGCTCTGACTCCTCAGATGCCAGTCCAGCCTGGACGGTCACGGTTGAAGGTTCTGGTGGGCTCGTGCAGCCGGTGTTAGCAAAGCTAACAGTTTGATCAGCGGGGAGTAATGATGGTGGTCCTGCTCCATCTCCGCTAACAGGTTTAAAAAAGCCTGTCAGTTTAGGCATTTTATTTATCGCCTCTTTGTCACGATGCACTTTTTCTATTCTCTTTTTTCTTTTCTGCGCTCCGCTGTCGTATTTCCTATTGTCCGCCATTGTAAAAACAAATACAGTACGTATTGACCAGCGTCGGTGAATGACGCTCGCCCCCCCCCCCCCCCCTAAGATGCGCGTCAAAACTGGACCAATAATAAGCAATCATTTAAGATGGACATTTGACAGAACAAATTAAAACATTTTTCAAAGGCACTGTCAAAATCATCTTAGTCATTGGTTAAATTCTGACACTATCCGTTTACAAATAAAATAAACTTAGGGGGCGGGGCCGGAGGCTCTGGGCGGGGCCCCTAAAATTCCGGGGCCAGGGGCTCAAGCCCATAGTAGCCCCTGCGAATATCCGGGCGTGCGTACGGTTATTCATTATCAATCATGTACTGTACTGTAAATAGAAGCATATGTTTTTTTACATTTTTTATTTTGTTACAAAAATAAAGGCTTATAGCATTCCTTGAAAAAAATGCATATGACCTTTCATGCCAGAGATTCAGATTCAGTCGTTTGTGACATATTTTGCTAACAGACAGAGTTGAATTCAAATAATTAATGGCACAAATTTAAAGTTTTTGCAGAATATGTTAGCCAGTAGAATATACAGTATTAGGTATCAGTAGGCCTGTTGCGGTAGACAATAAATCAATTAATCACATGATAAATTAAAATTATCAACCTCATTTTCATGTATCGGCTTTGTCGGACACTGGATGACAAAAATCTCAACTCCGGTGCTCTTCACTGACCCCTCCCTTTCTCTTTTCTATTTAAAATCCATGTTAACTGTCCAAAATCACATTTTTGAATCATTAAAAGCAACTAGGCTGAGAAGCTAAGTTACAAGCTAAGATAACAGGCCGACCTTGGGGAAAAAAACCTCCGTCTTGTTGAAGCTCCAAAATTCACATGCAGTTGAAACCCGTGACTCATATAAAAAGTTGTTTTTCTCTGAAAAAAGAAGCTGAGAACTTGTTTACTGATTTTTTTAAATTAAAAGCTTTGTGTGACAAATGCTATGCTAAAGAGCTCAAACCACACCAAGCGTCCACCATTTTGAGAACCCCCCCGCCAAAAAAGGAAAGAGAGACAGCCCATATCACGTCAAGTGGCCTCCCTCCCATTTTTCTTAAAGTCCAACACCCACCATGTTTTCAAATTGCATCGCCATTAATATTTATTAGTTTATTTAAAAATAATACAGGAGCGTTTACTTATATTGTGGAGAAATAACGCTAAATGTGTTATTTCATGATTTATAGCAGATTTTAGCATGCAGCTCCGGGAAAATCTGCCCCTCTCCATATATGGGCATTCACATGGGCATTCACGTCACCAAAGTGACGCCTTGGAGTTACAGGCGAGCGAGGAAAAGAAAAAGCGAAGCATTTTTAAATATTCCCTAAAGCTGCCTGTGTTGATTAATCCTGCTGTCGCTCACTCATGTCTATCATATTCTGAGCGAGCATCCACTTAGACATACTAGTTTAATTCGTTTGATCGCGACAAATTCATTCATTTCCGCATCGGCTTTTTATTCTCTCCCCCCGTGACCAGAAAGGCAGCCGCGCAGCTGAGCTGTGCCCGCGTGCTCCCCGTGCTGCCCGTGCTCCCCGCAACAAGGCTGACGAGAGCAAATACACTCGAGGGAGCAAATTACACCGGCACGAGGAACTTCAAAGGAACGAGGAACCAGCGGAACGAGGAGCCAGAGACGCGCGCGGCTCGCTCCTCTGGGCAGAATGAATGAGAGCAGCAACGGTCAGCAGTGGTGTTATAAAATAAATAATAAATAAAATCAGAGCGCTGGTCCATATACACACAAATGCACCAGGAAATATGCAGGAAATATGCAGTTTTAACTCCCACTCTCTCTCATAAACCTCCATGGAAACTCACTCCTACCTTCTGCCTTCTGGGTGGAGATCGATGTAACAAAAGTCACATGACCCTTCGGGACTCTTCGGCCAGGTTTCCGGATTCATTCGGGAGTGTTTTTTTTTTTTTTTTTTTAACCCTCGCCTGGCCCAAATGCAAAAATGAAAATAGACCTAATAATAAATTACAGTAATTGTCCAATATGGTGAATTGTTAGTGTCATGGTGGGTGTTGTCCTTTAAAGAGACACGCTGCTCCAAGTCAGTGTGAAGGTTTGATCTGCGCCGAACTTGCAAAATCAGCCGACTTATGAGCTAAACCGTAAGGTGGAGGCGATTTATGAGAATTGCAGGCCACCTGCGGCTTCTGGGACTCGTCAGCGTGGTGGGCTCGACCTTGGGGGAGACTGATGGCAGCCGAAACCAGCTGCTCACATGATTAAGGAGGACCATCAGCCTAACAATGGATCATTAGCACCCTGATGGTTGTTTGCTATTCACAGAGGGCTGAGTGATACTAGCAATAACAGCATTGTAAGAGGGGGACAGTTGAACCCGGAGGCCTCCACCTCTGTTTAATGATGGACGGTTTCTTTTCACAAAGATGGCCTCCTTTACTCCTCTCTCAAACCATCGTTCCTCTCTATCAAGGATGTGAACATCTTCATCCCTGAAAGAGTGACCGCTGGCCTGGAGATGAGTACACACAAACATTAACCAACATTTCTTCTTAAACTTGACAATAATTACTAATTATTGTCAAATTTCAAACAATATTATCGTTTATCGCAATAATTTCTGAGACAACTAATCGCCCAGCAAAATTTGTTATTGTGACAGGCCTAGGTATCAGTGTGAATAAATACCACACAGAGTTTAAAGCCCCACTGACATGATTTTTTAATTTTCATAAAATTGCTCAAATATATATATTTTATAATTTAAATATGGTCGTTTTTGCAAACAAAATGATAAATCACTTTAATTTTGCTTTAAAAGTGATTTTGAACTTCAAGCCGTGTTTAATCATGGGAAATCCAATTACACACGAACGCACCATCTGTGACGTAACACCGGGCAGAGCTCTGGGCTTGTCACAGTGCGCAGGTATGAGCAGCTCGACATGAAGGTAAGTCTGATACAGCATCAGACCTAAATTAGATCCTGTTGTTTCTTGTTCCATCACCCAAACTATTTTCTGCTTCCCAAAATGAAGACAAATAGCTCAAATCTTCACATAGATTGCTAAATTTGTCGGGTTTTAAATTGTCCGCTATTAAAGAGACCAGAGCCCTCTGCCTCTCACTACGTCACAGATGGTGCGTTCACGTGTAATCGGATTTCCCATGATTAAACACGGCTTGAAGTTCAAAATCACTTTTAAAGCTAAATTAAAGTGATTTATCATTTTGTTTGCAAAAACGAACATATTTAAATGATAAAATATATATATTTTGAGCAATTTTATGAATAGTAAAAAAATCATGTCAGTGGACCTTTAAGGTCGATTTCTGTAAAACTGACCGAGGTATTGCTAATTTTGTGTTTCTTAAGGTCAGTCAGCTGTTTTAATCATTTTACTGATACTTTTGTACTTTATTGAAAATTTACCTTGCATACACACTATTTTAAATTAATGATGGATTTATTTCAGTAATTGCACCTCATTCTGTAAACTAGGTTGGGCTGTAAAAATCATTCACCCAGCGCTGTGGAAGTACATCAACAATCGACACCTACAAAATCTTTGAAAAGCATTGAGTGCAACAGATTCTGCTTCTGTACAATTACTGCAATCCCCCACCAATCAAATGGGAGAGCAGCCAGAAGAGGGTCAGCATCAGGAGTTTTTATTTGTTTGTACTAATGCTGACTGATGCACTTCTGATACATTTACATGCAAACTGTCTTACATTACTGATGTTGCAGTAAATTACCGGCAATGCTTTACAACAGCTTCAAATAACCATTTTGTGCAATTTATTTTTTTATTTTTTAGAGAAACATATGATTATTGTTATCATTACAAGTCTATTTACTGTTGCAATTTCAAAGCCCTTTTTATATTCTATGGATTATTTTCATACATTTTCTTTCAGATTATTGCAGTGTGTAGAAGCACAGGTGTTCCAATTTAAGTGTCCAATAGAGATTCACAGAATGCAGCCAGGATTTATAGTAGCTATTTGTGATTGCAATGATGGTTACACACACTGTGAAGGTCATATTGTCCACACAGTGCTGTGGATATCACAACTGAAATGGTCCTAAACTATACTTTAATGCACCATATGTTTTATTGGACCTCATGAGCTGTTGACAGATGATAAATCAATGAGTGCTATACTGGTTTTCTGTGCAATGTTCTCTCTTTGCTCTTTTAGAAGAAATGAAACCTATATTTTGAAATTTCTATGATTTCATTCACTAACAGGAATTTACTACTGATTATTTCTAAAATTAAAACTTCTAATGTTCATTCATATGTTTTCTTGCAGCACAAGCATCTCCATGTGCTTTAAAGCAGCAAAACTGCCTGCTTTAATGTTTTCTGAACAATATGAAAAAAACATGTTTTGTTTTTGCTCCCATATTTCATGAGCTGAACTCACAGATCTAAGACTGGTTCTATACACAATAGGCCTTTTGTCTCAAATATTGTTCACATATTTGTGTAAATCTGTGTTAGTGAGCACTTCTTCAAAGTAAAATCCATCCACCTCACAGGCGGGCCACATGCTGATTAGACAGCATGATTATTGCACAGGTGTGCCTCAGGCTGACCACAATAAAAGGCCACTCTAAAATGTGCAGTTTTTTTCACACAGCACAATGCCACAGATGTCACATGTTTTGAGGGAGTGTGCAATTGGCATGCTGACTACAGGAATGTCCACCAGAGCTGCTGTCTGTGAAGTGGATGTTCATTTCTCTACCATAAGCCTAATTTGTTGATTGTCCAAGGAAAGTCTACTGTTGACATCATTCTTTGATTGTAGCCAGGTCTCTCTTATAAATGAGTCCTCGAGGCTCAATGGGATTAACCTGCCTAAATAAAGGTTGAATGAAAATGTCGCTACCATAAGCCTAATTTCTTTACCATAAGCCTCATTTCTCTACCATAAACCTCATTTCTCTACCATGAGCCTAATTTCTCTACCATAATGCCGGGTTCCCAGCGAACGCGTTTCGAGCAGCCGAAAGCAGCCGGTTTACATTCAAAGTCTATGTGGCCGCGCATCTTTGAGCAGCGCAGCGTGACGCGGCGCGTCTTCAGCAGTTCAAGCAGCGCGGCAGTGAGCGGCAGCGGTTTTCCACGCTTGCGTGCGTCAAAGCAGCGACTGCCGGAGTTCAAATATTTGAACGGTTGGCTGGTCGCCGCTGCTCGCCGCGTCGCAGCAACCAATCGGGAGAGACTCTGCTATGTGATGACGCAACGACGACGGGACTTTTTTTGGGACTTTTCAAACTTAGCCCAACGAGCCTCCATGAAGAAACCAGACTCCGGTAAGAAACTTGGCATTTTTACAGTTGCCGCTGTCCGCTCGAGCGTACGATCACCCCAAACATAAAAAAAACGTTTTAATCTCAACAAAGACTTTCAGAGCTGCAGTTCGGCTCGTAGAAAACCCAAGTAGTAACGAGGCTCACGTACAGCTGATTTTATCTGCCCGGTGTACAAAAAACAAAACAAACCCGACCCGGAAAGGAGCCAGACGCTCCTCCTACTGCGCGTCTTCAGACGCGTTCGATGTGAACAGACATCTGTTGACAAGCAGCCAACACAGTGCGTTAGGAGCATTTTTGATGCTCAAGACGCGTTCGGTGGGAACCCGGCATAAGCCTTATTTCTCTACCATGAACCTAATTTCTCTACCATAAGCCTAATTTCATATACCATAAACCTCGTGTCTCTACCATAAGCCTAATTTCTCTACCATAAGCCTCATTTCTCTACCATAAACCCCACTTCTCTACCATAAACCCCACTTCTCTACCATAAACCCCATTTCTCTACCATAAGCCTCATTTCTCTACCATAAGCCTAGTTGACTGTCCAAGGAAAGTCTACTGTTGCTGTTGTCATCATTCTTTGTTTGTAGCCAGGTCTCTCTTGTAAATGAGTCCTCGAGGCTCAATGGGATGCCTAAATAAAGGTTGAATAAAAATTTCTTTACCATAAGCCTTATTTCTCTACCATAAACCTAATTTCTCTACCATGGGCCTCATTTCTCTACCATAAGCCTTATTTCTCTACCATAAACCTAATTTCTCTACCATAAGCCTAATTTCTCTACCATAAACCTCATTTCTCTACCATAAGCCTCATTTCTCTACCATAAGCCTAATTTCTCTACCATAAACCTCATTTCTCTACCATAAACCTCATTTCTCTTCCATAAACCTAATTTCTCTACAGTAAACCCAATTTCTCTATACCATAAACCTAATTTCTCTACCATAAGCCTAATTTATCTACCATAAATCCAATTTCTCTATACCATAATGGTACATCTAGACCGAACGCGATTTCAACGGCAAAAAAGCTCAACACGCACGCAAGTGGACGCACTGGACCCAGTGGTGTCCAAACCAGAACGTGAAATTGTGGCTGCGTTGCGGCGGCGGGGGGGGAGGAGCTTACCGGTATACCGAGTTCCTCTCTGCACTCCGCCAGGCAAGGAGCTTTTTATTTTTGTCCCTGTAGAGCAGACTTGACTGGTCGTGAAGGAATTGTCGCGAACACACAGCTACAATAAGTTTCTCTTCCATAGTACACGACCTCGCGGGTCTTTCCTGTGTCCCACAAACAATACGTCACATAGTTGCGCATTACCCCCGCCCCCTCGTTTCCGCGTCACATAGCGGACTCCCCCTTTCTCCTCCACCCGACTCTCCTGATTGGTCGGACACGCGTTCACGAGTTTGAACGGCGAAAATCTTCAGCATGTTGGAGGCGGGCTTTGGAGGCTGACGCGGGTTCACGTGCACGGAAAACGCTCTCCAGCACGCTCAACACGCACGCGACGTGACGCCAGATGCCAGGAGGCGCCTGGAGGTGCGTCCCCCATTGACTTTGCATGTAAACCGGACGCTCCTGCAGTAGAAAACGCATTCGGTCTGGATTCACCATAAGCCTAATTTCTCTACCATAAACCTAATTTCTCTACCATGAGCCATCTCCAAAGGAGTTTCATTAGCAAGGAACCACGCCACAAATATATAAGTTTAAGTTTCTTTAATGATGAGAGGATTAGGGATGAAGGATGAAAGGGATGAGGGGTAGGGATGAGGGAAGAAAGGGGATGTAAGATGAGGAGAAGATGGTACGTAAGGATGGAAGGATGAGGGGATGAAGGGATGATGAGTAAATGAAGGGAAGATAGAAGTAAGGATGAAGGGATGAAGGGGTGAGGGATGTAGGGATGAGGGGAAGTAGGGATGAAGGGATGGAGGGATGAGGGATGAGGGGATGAAGGGATGAGTGGAGCAGAAGGAGGTTGTCCGAGGAGAGTGCTGGAGGGCTTGGGATGAGAAGACTCTTGCGTGGGGTTTTGCCTTCGGGAACATTACTTGTTTTCTTTCCCGAGCCTGAACGAAGAACCCCCCCAGACGGAACCTGAGCGAGAGAAAGCAAAGCATGAACGAAGAGCGTAAAAAAGAAAAAAGGGGAGAGGGGGGAATTGGGGTCAACAGAAAGTAATCAAACTGAGATGAGATGAAGGGGTGAACGAGGTATAAATAGCTGCATGGGATAATTGGAGGCGTGATTTGGGCGTGGCCCTGCTCCCGAACCTAAGTTAACATACCCTGATGCATGCTCAATAATCCAGGTAGAAAAATCTAAAAAAAGCTAAGTCTGGTCCTCTGGACATTCAACAAAAAAACAAAACAAAGCAAAAAATTGTAGAAACGTTTCATCTTTCGTCCGAAAGACTTCCTCAGTTAACATATTAACTCCATTTCATATAATTTGGCAGTACATTTTACTGGCCTCTCAATTGCAGACCATATGTAACCACACCAGCCCAGGAGACTGAGAATCTTCACTAGCATAGCCCAGGACCTCCACATCCAGCATCTTCACCTCCAAGATCATCTGAGACCAGCCTCCCAGACAGCTGCTACAACAATCAGTTTGCATTACCAAACCATTTCTGCACAAACTGTAAGAAACTGTATCAGGGAAGCTCATCTACATTCTTGTCATCCTCATCGGGGTCTCTACATGACTCCAGTTTGTCATCATAACCGACCTGAGTGGGCAAATGTCAACATTCAATGGCAAATGGCACATTGGAGAGATGTTCGCTTCATGGATAAATCCCGATTTTCACCGTACAGGGCAAATGGCAGACTGATATGGTGTTGTGTGGATGAATGGTTTGCTGATGCCAATGTTGTGAATCGAGTGGCCCATGGTGGCGGTGGGGTTATGGTATGGGCAGGTTTATGTTATGGACAACAAACACAGGTGCATTTTATTGAAAAAATTTTGAATGCACAAAAAGATACTATGACAGAAACTCCTGAGGCCCAATGTTGTGCCATTCATCCATGACCATCACTTCATGTTGCAGCATGATAATGCACAGCCCCATGTTGCAAGGATTTGTACACAATTCCTGGAAGCTGAAAACATCCCAGTTCTTGCATGGTCAGCATACTCACCAGACATGTCACCCATCGATCATGTTTGGGATGCTCTGGATCAGCGTATACAACAGCGTGTTCTAGTTCCCGACCAAATCCAGTAACTTCTCACAGCCATTGAAGAGGAGTGATCCAACAATGCACAGGCCACAAACCTGATCATCTCTGTGAAGGAGATGTATTGCACTGCATGAGGCAAATGGTGGTCGCACCAAATACTAACTGGTTTTATGAAAAACGTTTTAAATCTGTGAGTTCAGCTCATGAAAAATGGGAGCAAAACAAAAGTGTTGCATTTATTTTTTGATCAGGTTTGAAAGGTACAAACATGAAATTTGATAAACTAGTCAGCTGGAAAAGAACTACTGTACAGCACATGTTTTGAAGTCTTGGCTGAAGAATGAATGAATGGTTATTTTACTGACCGGATGCGTTAGGTCAAGCCAGTTTATTCTGGCTGCAAAAGAAGCACAAGCCATTGTTCAGTTTGGAGATCTCCAGCTGCAAGTATGAGGTAGGGGACACCCTGGACAGGTCCCAAGTCCATTGCAGGGACACACAAAGGCAAACAAGACAATTACTCACACTCTCATTCAGAGCTTTTAGAGCAGGGGTGCTCATTCCGTAGATCACGATCTACTGGTAGATCTCTGAGGTAGTACTGGTAGATCGCAGCATGACATTAAAAAAATAATTGTCTGTTCAGTGCCCTGAGATTACTTCTTTTGTGAATTGACGCTACTGAAACTGAATTGAATTGAATCTTAGAACATCTTTACTCAGCAAACACAACAGTTTAGGTCAAAATACTATCATTTAAAAGCCACAGTACTGTACTAAAGTTCATAATTTCTTATCTGGCAACCCGACTGACATAAAAACTACAGCATTTTTCATGTAAACCAGCTTATTTTTTGTTTATTACCCCCCAATAAACATTGAAAAATCACCGTTTCCACAGGTTGTTTTCGTGTAAACGGGGCCTTATAGTAGGTAGATCACTTTGACTTGATCATTTCAAAAATAGCTCGCATGCTGAAAAAGTCTGAACACCCCTGTTTTAGAGCTACCAGTGAACCTACATGCATGTTTTTGTTCTGTGGGAGGAAACCGGAGGATCCAGGGAAAACATGTGCGTGCACAAGGAAAACTTGCAAACTTCACTCAGAACGTTTGAATCTAAACTAAGAAATTCTGCAGTTGTTGCATTAAATGCGGGTCAAGAGAAGATCAGCTCTTTCTTAATATGAAATGAATCAAACTAAAGTCTGACATTGTTTAATTTTTTTAATTTTTTGCAAATTACCTTTCTTAATTTTTAAACCATGTTCATTAGCATTATTGTATCACTGGTGTCTGATGCAGTTTTTGCTTGTGTCTTAGTGTGTCTGTTGTGTTGGCAAAATATCTCTGAACTGCTGATCGGCTTTTATTAAAACTCTCAACGTTAAACTGTGCTTTAGAAATAACACTAACACATTTCCTTCTTTTAAAGGCAGCATTCCTTACACATATCAGATTACTTCCTTTACACTCCTTTATTTATTTATTTATTTCTTTCTTTCTTTCTTTCTTTCTTTCTTTCTTTCTTTCTTTCTTTCTTTCTTTCTTTCTTTCTTTCTTTCTTTCTTTCTTTCTTTCTTTCTTTCTTTCTTTCTTTCTTGTACTTTGTCTGGAGGTTTGCGTGAAGCAGATAAATAAAGCATAAATTTCATCCAGCTATTTTTAAAAATTTAAGCTTCCCTTGGTAACCATCATGCAAAATACTCTTTAGTCGTTTCCTGTTAAAAGATCCCAGGAAATAATTTATTTCTCTGCAAGTGGGTCACCAAGCAGCTGTGGAAGGTGAAATATATGAGAAACATGAAGTCACTGGTTGCTTAAAGATGCTGTGAGCTTAAAGGAGGTGTGAGCGTGAATCAGCCCATCTGTGTGTGTGTGGGTGTGTGTGTGTGTGTGAGAGAGAGAGAGAGAGAACGAGAGAGTGTTGGTGTTTAATAAGTTAAGGCCACTGGAGTCCATGGTTTAATTAAGAGATAGAAACAGATTTAGGCTCAGCAGCAACACGCTGGTCTCCTCCTTGGTCACACGCAGGACATCCTCGGATGTTTTATGAATCACATGCAAACTTCCAGAAAACCATGAACTCATTAACACTGACAATAAACAAGGTTCTAGAAAGGAAGCGTACCATATTTTTCAGCCTATAAGTTGCAGTTTTTTTGGTTGCATAAATTTACATGTTCTGCGACTTGAACACTGAAGTGACTTATTTATGTCCCCCCCCCGACCCCCCATATTTATAAACCAATACAGTATTTGGCTGAGATATGACTATTTTCATTCATTCTGACATTGAAACTATTGAACACTACCATTTTCAGCCGCTAGATGGCACTCGAGTAATATGACATGCCATTGTGTCATGTAATAGGTAAAAGTGGCTATTAATGACAAAATCGACTTGCCATGCAGGGCCACCTTCATCCAGCTCGCCTGGAGCAACAGTCAAATAAGCTTGTTTCGCTGTGCCGCCCTGGCAAAATGCAGCTAATTTGACCATTGAAGAGCATTTATTAAGTAAAAGTTCAACTGAGACACACCTTTACTACAACGTCGAGCAAACAAATAATTGTTTTTAGGTGTTAATTTTGTTAAATTTTTGTTAAAGTCCTCCCATGCACCCTCTCGTGGCCGCCACTTAGCAGCCAATTGATTTTTGACACAACACCAGCCCACGTTTCTGGGTTGTCAGCGGTGACGCGTAACAAACGAGACGCGTCAGCGGTGACACAAAATAGATGCAACTTCTATATGGCAAAAGCGACATGTTTATGTCCCCCCCCCCCACACACACACTTTATTAGACATACAGTACAGTATTTGGACTGGTGCGATGTGTACAGCGGAAAATGTGATATAAGACAAGGGGAAAAAAACGGTAAAATATAGTGAAGAAACAGAAACATGATGATGATATTTTAAATGCATTCTTTTACACTAAAGGTGCTTCCAGTTCTCAAAGCCATGGGTTAAAAAATAAAATAAAACAACAAGAAGAATTGAGGGGTAGAAAAAGCTTCTCATGTCTGATAAACACAAAACCCATTTATTTATCTCTGCTGCAGGTGGACGTCCAGAATATGGAAAAAAGATTAAATGAAACTTATTTGTGGATAAAACTCATCTCAAAGACTTTAGAGGCATTTTCATGTTGATTTCCCACTCGTCACAGTTTTTTTTATAAACCTTTGAAAATTGAAAATGTGCACATAAAGATAAAAAACATGCTGCTCAAAGAAATTCATTATAGAATGAGGTTGAACTTAAAGCCTCTCAAAAGACTTTTAATTTAATTAAAAGTCTTTTTTTCCTTTTGTTATGCAGTTGTCAGGGATCATCAATTCACAATTCAAAAGCCTGCCTCTCTGATGGTATGAGGGTATGTTTATGGCACAGATACAGCTGGAAATGCACCTTCATAGCAGAAAAGTATACATTTTTAAACAAGTGCTATGTTTATTAACTGGTGAGCAGAATTTTTGAGCAGACGTCTTGTTAAAATGCACAAATCAATTAAAAAAAACATGGCTGTTGAAATAAATAATAATTTCTTGCTCCTGGCTTCTTGACGTTTTAGCTTAAATGTTTAGACATGACTATAGTTTTAAACTGACTGACATAATAAAGATGAATGAAAATATAGATTCAGTTTAAGGTGGTTGTGTCATATCAGAGAATACCAGAAACTTTACATGCAGACAAATCAGTTTCTCCATGTAAACAAGAATTTAACAAGGATGCTCATTAGAGGTTGATGGCTGTGCACAGCCAGAACATTTCCATATTCTGTAGGATGATGAGATGTGTAACTGTGAAACTACAGCAAAAAATAACAGTAAAGTGTTGATGGACCTTACCAAGCTCCGCCCACAGGGCCGCGTTTCATTGGCTAATGCCCATAACACGTCACAGCGCAGCTTCCACGTGCGTGCCGGTCTCACAAAACAAACGCTACGGTAGCGTTTGTGAGACCGGCACCACATGCTACTTACATTGCTAGCTAGCATACGTGCAGAATTTTTCTGCGTCAGGGCTGGAAAAATGCTCCTCCACCGTCAGTGGGGTATCTGTACAGGAGATGTCAGGTACCCTGACCGTATTTGTGGAAGTAAAATTCACCGTTTCCCTATATGTGAAACTGAATGCCTTGCTTGGATCAAAGCTTGTGCACGACCACAAAACTGAACAATTATTTCTTTCACCAGCAGAGAAGGGTTGACCTGCTTTTGAAACCTGCTAGTTAACAACACGCGGTCACGATGAGAGAAAGCCACAGTTCACTGAACGTCCTGGAAGTTGGGAAGAAACAGCTCTGCTAACGCCACATGAGCTAGCTAACACAACGAGCTCTACTGTCGATTTCACCTAAAACTGCACAAAATCGTGACACGAAGGCTGGATTTTAACTAACACACCGGACGGCTGAGCTCGTTAGCCCTCACAAAAGTCGCTGTCGGCGTGTTTAGCAGCTAAAGCAGCAACGGCTAACCAACCACTTAAGGAATGAATGGAGATTACAGTTAGCATTAGCTTTGCGACCAAGGCACACAAACTTTTGCCAACAATAGAAATCGCTGATTTCAAAAGTAACCCTCAAAACCATGAATGCCTGACTTACCCAGCCTTGCAGAACAATCCACAATATTCCTGAAGGTGGCACTGTATTTGCGATTATGGGACTTACTTCCGTTTGACCCCGGAAGTAGAATTTCTGCATTGGCTCCTCGTTGTTTACTTGTTTATCTGTGCGCGTCGTTGAAGTTCTGTTTTCTGTTATTTTGAGCTAAAATTGTCACGAAGATGTCTTGTGGAGCTCTGGTACCTGTTGCGCTGTTCGTGGCTGTAAGAATAATCAGACGAAGCTGAATTTGTGGCTGCAACTAGTGTGTGTTGAACATGCTCCGAAAACAAAAACCCGCATCCTTCTTTGTGGCTGGGCTACGAGAAACCACCTGAAAAAAGACTCTGTATCCTCCAGAGGATCGAGAACACCAGGTATGATTTGAGACAGCTTTTAGTGTTATGATTTTATGTAGTCAGTGATTAAATGATACTAATATTTTCGTGCATAACTGGCAAATAAACACACGCACCTATATACTGTATGTATGCTGTCTGTGTATATTTATTTATACTGTATATATAATATAGGTGTGTGTTGTGTTTATTTATATATATATATATATATATAGATGTATATATATATATATATATATATATATATATATATAATATAGGTGTGTGTGCTTATTTATATATATATATATAGATGTGTGTTTATATATAATATAGGCTGTGTGTTTTTTATATATATATATATTTATATATATATATATATATATATATATATATATAGTATATATATATATATATATATAATATAGGTGTGTGTGTGTGCGTGGGTTTCTTTTATATATAATCTAGGTGTGTTTGTGTGTGTTTATTTATATATATATATAATCTAGGTGTGCGTGTGTGTGTGCGTTTATTTATATATATAATCTATGTGTGTGTGTGTTTAGTTATATATATATATATATATATAATCTAGGTGTGTGTGTGTTTGTGTGTGTTCATAAATGAACCCTAATGTTTGTATACTGTACTTTTCTTTTCCTCCTTTCTGTTATATTTCTGCATAAGGTGAGTTCCAGGGATGGATGGATGACGCTCCAGTTGGTCCAGGGATGGATGACGCTCCAGTTGGTCCAGGGATGGATGACACTCCAGTTGGCCCAGAAGTTTGTGTGCAGTTATGTACCACAGCAACAAATGAGTGAAAATATAATTTCTATAAATAAATCTGCGTTTGAAGTGCATTTGGTGTTGCTGTGTTTCACCTTCTTTATTTCAATAAGATACGTTGTTTAATGTCTAATGAGAAGTTCTACTGCAAATAAAAAACACTAGATGTGATTGTTTTTTTGGCAACTTACCAGTTTAGTTTTTTATTGACAAGTACAAAACTTAGAAACATGCACGTTGCTGTGGTTCCTCCTCCAGGAGGAGATTGATAAGAATAAAAGCTATAATTATAAATTTTATAGCCTGGTTGATACCAGACCCATGTCCTTCACTTCGCTTTGGACTAGGGTCTGGCATCTCTGCCATAGACAACGATTTCTCCTGGAGATTTTTGAATGGACCAATCAGAGAACAGGAGGCAGAGTTTTGTTAGTTTAGCCTGACGAGGTCCAGGCTATCAGATAAATTGCTCAGAAACCACTCGGTGGATATTTTTTCTGCCACCAGTGTGTAATTATATGTCTTTAATTTACTGACTGTTGGCCTAGATGAAACATTTGAGATAAAATTCGATTTTTTATCATTTATTTTCGTAGCGCACCCGAGGCTGTTTGGAAAATATCAAACCGAAACTATTTAATATCCAGCAGATTTGACCATTTCGTGAATTGATTTAGGAACTGTTAAGCTCAGGAACACTTCTGATATAACGTCAGCTATGAACTATATTTTTTCTCAGCAGAGAAATAATAGTTTTTTACCTTGTTTTGATGAAAATTCGTTCGTGGCGGCAGCCATTTTGAATGACGACGTCAGTCGACATCGTTCAAAACTCCGCCTTCTGCTCTCTGATTGCTCAGGAACACTTCTGATATAACGTCAGCTATGAAATCTATTTTTTCTCAGCAGAGAAATAATAGTTTTTTACCTTGTTTTATTGAAAATTCCTTCGTGGCGGCAGCCATTTTGAATGACGACGTCAGTCGACGTCGTTCAAAACTCCGCCTTCTGTTCTCTGATTGGTCCGGTCAAAACCTACCGGAGACATCCTTGTGGATGGGAGAAATGCCAGACCCAGCAGTGAAGGGAAATGAGAATTGAGCGGAGCTGCGTAGGAATGGCGAGGGCCAGGCTATAAATTTTAGGCTGATTGGTAACTCTAAATTGACCCTGGGTGTGAGTGAGACAGGTCCCTCTTGTAAATGAGTCCCCGTGGCTCAACGAGGCAAGCCTGTATAAATAAAGGTTGAATGAATGAATGAATAAACTAAAAACATTTGAAACTGAATACAATATGAGAACTGTGGGTGATTTGATGTCTTTTAATGAAAATGATTGGCTGCAGAATAAATACAAGAATAAATACCAGGTCAAATACACTCAACAAGAAATGATGGGCAGTTTCTGATTTTAAACAAACTGGAACAGATTCCTCATCATGTGGGACCACTGGACGACCACTGGACGACCACTGGACGACTGGCGCAAGCAGCAAACCCCTCCGGAATCCAAGACGATGGAACTTGGCCCTTCACTCGTCTGTACCTTAAAAAAAGAATAAAACTGTCATGTTTGCATCACAAAGTCTAAAATAAGACCAAGTTTGCTACTCAAAGTAGAAAGAATAAATACAGTTGCTCCTACATTTTTTACTCATTCACAAAGATATACTGTAATGTTCAATTTTATATTGATTTCAGTAATTTTATCTTAGATTTACTTTAATATTTTTGAATTATTGTGCCAGGTGCTTGTGTCATTACTTGTTCTTCTGCTCCTGCGTCTCAGAGTAAGTGTGTCTGTCAACTTCAGCGTGGGAGACCAGTCTGTGACTTGTGTGCAGGCCTTCCTGAAAAAATAAATATTTCAATAGAACAAATGTAGTAATAACCAAAAGATGAACTTGTGTTATGGAATATTTTCTGTACAAACAGCATCCCACTGCTTTATTCACATGAGAGTAACAGGGACCTACAATCAAAACAGTACTACAGTACAGTATGTATGTGCAGTATGTATGTATATACTGTATATATAGTGTGCATACAGTATACACATACACACAGCATATGTATGTACTGCAAATGTATTACACACACATGTAGTTATATTATTTATCCACAGATTTGTTTAGTAAATACTTTAACAGATGCTAACGCTACATGCTAAGCTAACCACAGCTAGTAGACGGTGCTAAATCATGAAGAAAAAAACAACAACAGCTCCAACACAGAGAAAATTATACTCTCACATTGTTCTGAAATTGTTTCACAAAATGATTTATGTAGAATATTTTGTTTACCGGAGAAAACGTGATCTGAACACGACGTCTTCGAGAGCAGATCCGAGCAGAGGAGGGGCAGCTGTCAGCTCGTCCGATGGAGATAAATCCTTCACGTTTACTTATTTTTGGGATGAAGTGAAAACTGCGCTTTGAACAAACGTCTACCCGACAGGAACACCCACTGACCCAACACGAAGTAACCATTGCAATTAATTAGAAATAAACAAAACAAAAAAACAAACGTGATAAATACAGCCAGTAGACTGGGCTTTAACTGCTGCTCTCACTTCCGGCGGAAGTCGTTCCCATAATTCGCGCAAGGCATCATGGGGCGTAGGAATATTGTGGATAGGCATCAGTGATCCTGTCCACAGCTGTAATAATGCTGAGCCTGAGCGTGTGAGGAGCTGCTGTTTTCCCCATCAGACAGTAGCATTAGCGGTGACGCGCACGCTGTTTGGAGGCATCGCGTGGATCAAACAACTTGATAACGTCCAAAAAAAATAAATAACATGAACTTGTTGGTTCCCCTGTCCATTGTCATGGCTGATATTTTGTTGGAATCTGGCAGAAATGATACACTATTCGACTCAAAAATACCCTGCAGTCAGTCGACGCCATGTTTTCCATTGACACCAAAGCTGCGCTTGGTAGACGTGCAGCCATGTTGGAGCTTAGGGGGCGTTTCTGGGCGGAGCTTGGTAAGGTCCATTCTTCGTTCTTAAGCAGGGTTAAGAAAGCGATGAGTGGTTGGTGTCATAACGTGTTGGAGACAGAGGTCAGAGCATTCTGATTTTGGGAAATTATTTTGGATTTCTTACGGAGAGGTGAGCTAAGTTATAGTAACATGATCTGTGCCGCGACGCTTTGTCACATACAGACTGTGTTACGCTGACCTCAGAACGTGCTGCATCACAAACACGCTGCAGTTTAGAAACCGTGTTGACAAAGTACATACAAAAGTAATGCAGTGTAAAGAATTTATGTTTTGGTGAGGCCTGCAGGGGTGTAAAAGTTTTAACGTTTGAGTTCCTTATAAATGAATAAAACAAAAACCTCCAAGGCTTATTTTAATTCATTAATTTAGTTTGGTTTTCTCATCTGTTCCCAACTCCAACCAGATAAACAGTTTTCTAATGCTAAGACTTTGACACACTCTTTCCACACAACCAAACAAAAAAAAACAAAAAA
>JBBPBX010000372.1:63318-73750 GCA_038048925.1 Garcialebias charrua
CAGATAGAGGAGACCCTGGCATCTCATCTGGCCCCTGCAACAGCGGGCGTGAAACCAGCACTGCCCAGCAAGGCCTGCCGCGCTTCGGAGAAACAGCTCGATAAGTGTTACCGAGCTCAGGGCCTTGCAGCGCTATGAACGCTTTGAGCATGATGCAGGCGTATCTGGCAGAGAAGCTGCAGGAGCTCCAGGTAACAACAAATGAACAGGCCGCAGAAGAGGCCTTGGAGGAGGCCCGTAGGGCCTCTGACTTCGTGCTCTGCATGATGGGGACAATAGCCATCACACAGGGCAGATCTATGGCGGAAATGGTTGTCGCCCACCGTCACCTGTGGATGACTCTGATGGACCTCTCGGAAGGCCAGAGGTCCCTCTTTCTACAACACCCGATCGAGCCGACGGGACTCTTCGTGGGTGCTCTGGAACACATCCAGACCAGGCTAGAGCAAAGGCGTAAACAGGCAGAAGCCCTCTGTGAGGGGCTGCCAAGAAAGGGTTTTGCCCTCTCCCAGGGATACCACACGTCGCCCCCCGCAGAAGAGACCTGCTGGCGACGGGGAACCTTTTCATCGTGAGACGGCCCGGCCGAGAACCTCTTCGGTAAACCCAGGCGGGAAGCTGATCCGGGCCTGATGAAACGGGACAACATCATAATTTTACAGGTTTGCCAGCCCAAGTGGTACGGGAACCGAACTTTTTGATCCCAGACATCATTTGTAAAACGTTACGAGGAGCTGGTGACATGTGTGTGTGCACAAAACATGATTCATCTACTGTGTGTGAAATAAAAACAAACATTTGTTCATCCATACACAAAAATAAAAGTACAAAAGCACAGTCTGCCCTGGTTCTTCACTCAAGCCTCCCCTTTGTGAAACACAAACTGTTAGGTCAGGCTATGAACCGCAGTAGGACGCGAGAGCTCTGCCTGAGGCAGTCAGACCTCACAGCATCCTCTGTCGGATGGACCAGCTTGCTCTGGAGCACGCGAGAGGGGTCAAAGGCTATCCCTCCCGCGCACATACAAAACAAACAATGGCTGTGTCTCAATTCAGGGGCTGCATCCTCATGAGTGCGCATTTGTCGGCCGCATACGTCACTGCCCCGCACGGAGGACTGTCCCAATTCGAAGACTCCTCCTCATGCGGCCGAGGAATGCGGCCTACTTCCTGCCGAAATCGAAGGATGCATTCGTGAATCCTTCAAGACGGAGGCTATCCCAGAATTCATAGCGCCAGCAGAGATTTTGCGGGGGTGGACTTTCTGCGTGCAGGGTCGGGCTGCTGCGTGTTGTTGAGTCATCAGCTCGTTTTAACAACAACCTCAGCGCGAATATTCATTCAACCTTTATTTAGTCATCTCAAACAACCTCAGCTCGAATATATCTCATTAAAATTTTACTACAGAAACGACAAAAAAAAATGTGTGAGCTGAATATACAGTATATTAGTGTTTCTGAGTTTACTGTTTTTGAAGAACTGATTACAAATCAGATTATTTTACACGTGCGTAGCAAGGATTTTCTGAGGGGCAATCTTTTAAAACCCAGAGTGGACCTCCAAAACGCAAGTTGTCCATTAGCTCAGTTGGTAAATCAACTTGCGATTGGTGCAGAGATGCTTTTCTCGAAGCTGGTTCGAATCTCACTCGGTACGGTTAAAACTTATTTTACGTTTGTCTTTTATTGGATAAAAAAAAAGGAGTTTCACAAACTCCTTCCTTTTAATCTCAGTCCTCATTTTTTTATCCAATAAAAGACAAACGTAAAATAAGTTTTAACCGTACCGAGTGAGATTCGAACCAGCTTCGAGAAAAGCATCTCTGCACCAATCGCAAGTTGATTTACCAACTGAGCTAATGGACAACTTGCGTTTTGGAGGTCCACTCTGGGTTTTAACAGATCGCCCCTTATAAGCTGATTTGTAATCAGTTCTTAACAAACAGTAAACTCAGAAACACTAATATATATACATGTATTCAGCTAACTAATATATTTTAGCGGCGTCCCTTCTCTTTCCACACACACCAAGCGGCACACAAGAACTTCCCACCCACTTCAAGAGAACGCCCCACCCACTTCAAGGCCGGCAAACCTGAAGGCTAGACCGTCCCATTTCAGCAGTTTCGCTCAGCCCACCCGGTCTTGTGAGTGCGTGGCCTACTCGGCCCAGCTAGGCTGGGTCCTCATGAGGACGCAGCCCCTGAATTGAGACGCAGCCAATAGATAAACATGCCTTCCAGGCTCGCGGAGCACGCGCAGGCCTGGAGGGCATGTCTGCCAAACGCATGGATCATGCGTCACGGGTTCAGGCTGAAGTTCCTCAAAGGACCATCCCCCTTCACGGGGGTGCTGCAGTCAAACATTAACCCGGCATGCGCACACGTGCTGAGGGAGGAGGTATCAACGATGCTACAGAAAGGAGTAATAAGTATTGTCCCAATACATAAACTGCGCTCCGGTCACTATAGCAAGTACTTCCTGGTGCCCAAGAGAGACCAGTCCCTGAGGCCGATCCTCGATCTCAGGACATTGAACAAGAGAATAAAAACATTCAAGTTCAAGATGCTCACATTACGGCAGGTCCTCCAGTCTGTGAGACCAGGAGACTACGCATGCACCGTAAATTAAAAGACGCTTATTTCCACGTGAGTGTGTGGAGGAAACACAGAAAATACCTCCGCTTTGCATTTGAGGGGAAAGCATATGAATTCAAGGCTTTACCTTTCAGTTTGAAGACTGCTCTGCGCACATTTACAAAATGTCTGGACGTAGCACTGGCCCCTCTCAGGTGTCAAGGGGTCAGAATTATGAATTACCTGGATGACCTCCTGATTCTGTCTGGGAGCAAAATGCAGGCTCAGTCGCACTCCCACAGGGTGATCTCTCATCTGGAGGCTCTCGGTTTTGTCATAAACCTGTATAAGAGCGACCTGACTCCATCACGGATTACCGTATTTCTGGGAGTGCAGGTCGGCACCACCCGATACAGAGCATGGCTCTCAGAGGAACGCATTTCTTCAATACGCCATTGCCTGGCAAGGTTTAGACTGGATCAGCAGGTTCCCCTAAAAACATGCCAACGCCTCTTGGGCCTCTTGGCGGCGGCCATACACTGTGTGCCACATGCACTGTTGAAAATGTGGGCCTTGCAAATATGGCTAAACCAACAGACGCACCCTGCCCCTTTTAGGCGAGCAGGGAAAATTCGGATCTGTTCAGAATGCCTGAAAACCTTAGAATCATGGAGGGACCCGTCCGTGTTCACGGAAGAGGTCCCGTTGGGACGGGTGTCATCCTGTGTAGTTATCACGACAGACGCATCAAAAACAGGATGGGGGGCAGTCTGCAG
Source organism: Garcialebias charrua (assembly GCA_038048925.1). NCBI lineage: Eukaryota > Metazoa > Chordata > Actinopteri > Cyprinodontiformes > Rivulidae > Garcialebias > Garcialebias charrua. Next base: position 66,669 of record JBBPBX010000372.1, read on the forward strand.
GAATCAGAATGCCCAAGGCCTTTGGAAACAGCAGGAAGTGAGAATACACATCAACTTCCTGGAATTGTGGGCCGTATTCCTGTCAGTGAAATACTTTTTTGGAAAAGGTCTGATTGCAGGGCAGCATGTCCTAGTGAAATCGGATAACAGGACCACGGTGTCCTTCATCAACAGAGAAGGAGGGACAAGATCCCGAGCCCTCCTTGGTCTGACACAAAAACTGCTCACGTGGTTTGCCCCAAGAATATTGTCGCTTAGGGCGACTCATATCCCGGGCGAATTGAACTACGGAGCGGATACCCTCTCAAGAGGTCCCCTCTTGGCATCAGAATGGAGGCTGACCCCACGGGTCGTGGATCAGATTTGGTCACGGTACAGAAGAGCCTCTGTAGACCTGTTCGCATGTAGGACCAGCTCACAATGTGACCTCTACTTCTCTCTAAAAGAGACAGATGCACCGCTGGGAATGGATGCCTTAGCCTATGACTGGCCAGCAAGGGTGCTGTATTACGCTTTTCCACCCATCCCTCTGATTCAGGTGACGCTGGAACGTGTATGCAAGGGAGCCATCTCCCTGATACTGATAGCCCCGAGATGGCCACAGAAACTGTGGTTCCCGGAGCTGATTTCAATGCTGTCAGGGATGCCATGGCAGCTGCCCTCTCACAGGAACCTGCTGATCCAGGCACATGGGCAGCTTTTCCACCCACGTCCGGAACTGTGGCAGCTTTCAGCCTGGCCACTGAAGGGAACAGGCTGAAGGCCTCAGGCCTGGCCGGTTTCTTCTAGAAGCCCCTTGGCCAGTCCTAAGAAATTATCTGCTCAGTTAAGCAGAAAAAGGGAACCTTTTAAGCTTATCTGTGTACCCGTTGTGTACAAAAGATTTGCCCCTGGGAGGTCAAAGGTCACCCTACGTATAAAACTAGGTTTATACCTCAATGGTGCCATCTAAAATATCAGAAGCCTAAGGGGCTTTGATCTTTTTTCTTCCCACTTCCTACATTATCTAAGGAAGTAGGAGACGGTGAGCAACGTACCAGCTGCGCACGTCTGTGCTGCCGCTAGCTAGAGCTCCGCAGATACGTCTAGCGGAAACACAAGGTGAATGTTTCTGCATGTGACATTCTTTCTCAGGCTGTGCCCTCTAAACACACTGTAGAGAGCAGCCGAGAGATGCCTAATGTGTAAAGGCAGAAGTTCTCACAAGCATGCATTTTACTGAGCATTTTAAGGGCATGAATGCATTATGTTCCCATAGCAATAGTGTTGCACCGAGAGACCTGACTGATAAGGGAACTGAAAGTTATGCACCATAACTCATGTTCCCTGAAGGAAGGGAACGAGGTGCAACACAGTTGGCCCTTTTCAATGCTGAAGCTCGGTGAAGTGCACTTGGAGAAAGTAGGATGGGCGTCCGCGTCTTAAGTACCCAGAGGGCGGGGCCTCTGGGGTGACGCTGACGCCCCCTGCCGTAAAGGCGTGAATGTATTCCTTCAGGTAATTGCGCGGGGGCGCAATTCCCATAGCAATAGTGTTGCACCTCGTTCCCTTCCTTCAGGGAACATGAGTTATGGTGCATAACTTTCAGTTATCCATTGTCGTTGTTAACTATTGGTGTCATCACTCTTTGTTAAGAAATCAGGTCTCTCTTGTAACTGAGTCCTCGAGGCTCAATGGGATGAACCTGTCCAAATAAAGGTTGAAAAAAAAAACAACAAGCACCTAAACGTACCATTAAGTATTGACTTCTAATCTAAGCATTTAGTTAAGAGACAAACAAATGACAGATAAATTAGTCATGGAGTTCTTCGGGGTTCAGTGCTTGGGCCAATACTATTTACTTTATACATGCTTCCATTAGGTAATGTTATTAAACAGCAAAGGATAAATTTTCATTGTTATGCTGATGATATGCAGTACTTGTCCATGAAACCCAATGAATCCAATCGGTTAGACTACAATAATGCCTTAAAGACATAAAAACCTATATTTTCTACTTTTAAACTCAGACAAGACTGAAGTTTTGATTTTTTGGACCTGAGCATTTTAGGAATAAACTTGACAGTCTTTCACCAACTATGGAAGTCATTATTCTGGCCTCCAGCTCTAATGTTAAAAACCTTGGTGTTTTTTGGTTGTTGATCAGGACATGTCTTTTAACCCCCACATTAAAAACGTTACTAGAGCCAAGAAAGTTAATTCTCAATAGTCCAGGTATCAAATCCGCTCATTCTCAATCAGTTCATCTGGACAGTTTCTTTTTAGCAGAAACGTTTCACCCTCACTCCAGAGGGCTTCCTCAGTCAGAGTAGTCCAAAGCACACTAGAGCCACTAGAGCCACCTTCTTCCACCTGCGTAATATCACAAAAATTAGAAACATCTTATCAAAAAATGAAATAGAAAAACTGATTCATGCATTTGTCATGTCTAGACTGGACTATTGCAATGGTTTATTATCTGGGTGTCCAAATACTTCTTTAAAACATCTTCAGTTGATCCAAAATGCTGCTGCCAGAGTCTTAACTGGAGTTAGTAGAAGAGATCATATCTCTCTTCTCTCCATTGGCTCCCTGTCAAATCCAGGATTTAATTCATAATCCTACTTCTAACCTACAAAGCCCTCAACAACCTAGCTCCATCTTATATTACATATCTTATTCTGTTTAGTGCCCTGAGAAAAATTATGTTGTGATGGTGTGATATAAATTGACATTTTTGGGCTTGGTATAGCGGTAAACACAAATCCAAATAACTGTAGTATAAATTAGTTGGAGACAGTATGTAGATCATACTGCTCAAACCAGCAATGATGTTGTCACTCGGTTCATTTGAAGACTTTGGTTTATTATGTGAAAGCACACACTGATGCACTGCTGAGCTGGTTCTCTTTGCTGATACCCAAAAGGGAACTGTGGTGACTTTATAGAAACTGTTTGACTTGTTAAATGCCAGCCAATAGATGCCCATTGTCTCAAGCTCATGTCACATATTACCAGGCTTTGTAACTTTTCTTCATTCTACTTTAAAGACTTTTCCATCCATCCATCCATCCATCCATCCATCATCTCAACTGTTCTTCCTATTTGGGTCACGGAGGTCACTGTTGCTCATATCCATCCATCACTGTGCAAGAGGTGGGGTTCACCCTGGATAGGTTGCAAGTCCATCCCAGACCTTCCTTGAATCAATCAATCAATCAATCAATCAATCAATCAATCAATCAATCAATCAATCAATCAATCAATCAATCAATTCAACTTTATTGCCCATAGCATTAAATGAAATGGAGATTTGTCTTTGACATCTGGCTCATAAAAACAACACAAGTTAAAAATGTAATTTAAAAAACTTAAAAAAGTTTTGCTAACTCAATTAAAAACATTCAATTAAAAACATTCAATTAAAACCATTCTAAAATACACGATATGTTAAAATATGGAAACATCCCAGCTAACAACGGTTTGTTATGTGAGGCTGCGTTTGAATAGAACCTTGTTAAATACATTCACCGCAGAGGGAACAAATTGTTTTTTTGAACCCATGTTTCTTTAAATGAACATGTATTGCCTTTTTTTCCCAGAACCTGATTGTACAGGTCTGTAAGTGTCATTTCTTGATGACCAATGACTTGCTACCTATTTTGATCACCCGGGACAACTTGTTCTGTCTGGCTAGGCGGTTCCCATACCATGAGGCAATAATAAATGAAACAGCACTTTCAACCAGTGACGTGTATACCAGTTGCAAAATAATTTTGCTTGCATTAAAGCTTTTCATCTGTTTCAAAGTAAACGGTTCAAAAGAAAGTCAGATTTTATTTGCTTGTTTACTATGAGTTGTGGGGAAAAGCCTTACCGGTATACACTTACTGGTATCCATTGCCTGATGGCTGAAACACTTCATCTCTGATGCTTGCCAGAGCTCAACCTGAACTCAGCAGCATGGTCAGTTCTCTGTATTTGTATTCCTTTGGGACAGAAAACATAGAAGTGGTATCATCATGAGATAAGAAGTTGGAAAGTGGACTGCATGTCTGGCGCCTTGAAGACTACTCAGCTTCATCTTGGATGTAAAGGATCTCAAATATGACATCACCCCATGTCCGTGGTGACAGTGTAACATGAGGATCACAGATTTCCAAACACACTCCACTACATAACTGTAATCACTGATGGCGATCTGTGCACTGGGTTGGGTCCCGCGATGGCAGCTGACTGCTGGGAAACTTATCAGAAGTTTTTGGAATCCAGAGAAGAAAAAGAAAGTACATACCGGTACATACTTTATACATACTGCATACTCGTGGGTACATTGCAACAAGCTGTATTAAATTTGTGTAAACTAAAACATGATATATACCGTACCAACACTTTTAGGATGGTTGACGTATTTGTTAACATGTTTTCCTAACATGATGACCTTTTTCGTTTGAAGTAAAGTTAGGAGCTCTGCACCCTAGTGACTTGCACCTCATTAAACCACCACAGAAGGTCCATGCGAAAGTATCGGTTTCAGTGGGTCATTTGTTTAGCTTGGAAGCTTGGTTCCCCCAAAATAACTCCTGCAGTGAGGTCACAGTGTTGAGTGAGGTCAATTAAACAAAGCTCAATAAACACTTGCACACAGGTGCAACAGCATGATCCCATTAGACCACTATTAGGCCTTCCTGGGATGTGCTCGACATCCTAAAGGATTTGTTCTGTGTGAGTGCCGTAACTTGAGTGCATTCATGGCACCTGGATCAGAGCCATGATGGTAAGACTCCCTGTGCGCTGGTGCAGGCAAAGTTATTGGAAACTCAAATTAACGTTTGATGTCAGGTTCTTGCCAAACACTTCTCAAATGGTGAAAAGTCACATAATGTTTCAAATGTTGAAACAGGAACAGTACTTCTGTTCATAATCAAATCTATAGGAAAGTGACGACTTGGAGATGGTAAAACAAAGAGAACAGAAAACTGGTAAATATGTATGATGGCGACAACAAGGCTCAAGATGAACAACACCAGTGAAGATACTGGGTTAGATTACTGACAATGCTTACAACTCAACACTGTTTTATCACAAAAAGATTCCCTTTGCATAAATTTACTAATCCACAAACCCATGAATGGTTCTGCTAATTCATAACTTTGGGTTTTTCCTAAATCTAAATGATACTTTTGGGTGTTTTGTGATTGTAATTAAAGTAAAAGATAAAGTTAAAGATAAATCTGTTGGACTTTGTCATGTCAGCTGGACATCGGGGTACAAGCAGTACTCTGAAGTCCACGGTACTTGAAGGACGTCAACAGTGAACGTTTGTAGTTTCTGAGATGAGCATCCACCACCAGATGCAAGGGTGGAGCCAGGGAGTGGCCAATGGTGGTCTGGGCCATTTTGGATTGATCTTCGGCCACCTCATTAGCCACCCAATCATCTGAGAAAACTGTACTTTTAAGTAATATATAACAATAAAGCATAATTTCCTCCAATGATGGTGGCCGGTTTACATACACATATATGGCGGTGGTGGCCATCTTGGATTTTGACGTGGCAACCCAATTTTCGAAAGGAAACTTTCTGTCGCCAAGATGTAGCAACAAACCAAAAAAAGAAAATGGCACATAGCTTATTTTTCAAGGTAGTCAGATTACAATATTTATGGCTGTGGCCATCTTGGATCTTGATGTAGAAACCCAATTTAAGAAAGGACATTTTTTTCAAGTCCAGATGCAGCCACATGCCAAATTGTAAGTTTCAAGTAATTGCGCTCTCAACATTCACAGATGGATGGATGGATGACCGAATTCTCTCTTTTTGTTTTCTATTGTTTATTGTTTGTTTGTTTGTTTATTGTTTAATGAAATTCTATCACTGCTGTTCATTGTTCTTTAGTTTTAGCAGGTCGCTTTCGTAAATGAGCCCATGAGGTTCAAAAGATTTACCTGACTAAATAAAGGTTGAATGAATGAATTAGTCCCTCGCTACTTTGCGATTCGACTTTTCGTGGACTTGCTCTATCGCGGTTTGTGGACGTACAGTACGGGACATATACAGTACTCCTAATGCTCCCTTTTAGTTCCACAACTGGGAGAAAAAAAAAACAGCTGGCCACGACTACAGGTAGTGCTCGACTTACAACGGAGATCCGTTCCTACGCTGCGTCGTAACCTGAATTTCGACATAAGTCTGAACATACGTAAATACTTCACCTTTTACGTACAGTACTGTATTTTACCAAGCACTTAGCCTATGTTAACATGGTACCCTACATAATTATCAAAAACATACATTTGGGAGCCATAATGAAGGAAAAAAAGAGTTAATTTCCTACTGGGATGCTGTGGTGAAGCCGTCCGTCCCTCCTCCATATTCTCTATTGCGTTTACGATGTAAAACTGCAGTAAAACCGCAGTAAAACCGCAGTAAAACCGGAAACTGCGTAACTCGGTTTTTCAAAACAAAATTTCAAAATATATATATTTTTTAATGGGAGATGCGTTGTAACCGCGAAACGTCGTAACTCGAGACCGTCATAAGTCGAGGACTACCTGTAGTTCAAAAAATGGCACAAATACAAAGGAGGAATAAAACGGAATGAATTAAGACCTAGAATTTCTGGAAGGAATGCATACCACCCATTGCATTTCATTTAAGATCATCTTTTGGATGTCAAGACTCACAGGTGCTCTCCTTAAAAACATGAAAATGTCTTTGTTTTCCTTCTTATTATTTTATGGTATTTATAGTATTCTGGCCCAGACAACTATACTGCCAAGCTTTCTTTAAGGAATTAAACAGTTTTCAATCAAATATTAAATTGTCCATCATTAGAAGTGCTCCAACTACAATGAACCTCCTATCAGCCAGACTTGGACTCGGAGGTCTAAAAAAGCTTAGTCTATTGCATCGAATTCAACTGTATACATCTTTGTTAAAGGCCCGTGAGTGTGAACAGTGTGCTAATTCATGCTGTAACAAGTGTAAAGGTAATGTGGCTACAATGACACTGAGTCCAAATGAATAAAAATAGATATTTGGATGAGGGTGGATGTGGATGTCATGAGCATATGTTACTGGCTATACATGTACAGCTGATT
>JBBPBX010000372.1:112373-127140 GCA_038048925.1 Garcialebias charrua
GGATATCTATTGAGGTTTTTAATTTCACGTTGAGTATTCGTAATGATGTCATCACAACGCAGTTACACCACTAAATCAACTTCCTGTTTGTAGCACGTTGAGAACCCTAATGTGGGTTACACCCAAACAAGCAACTTTGAGCTGAGCAACTGGAAACAGTCAAACTTTAATAACACACAAGAGGCAGGTCTATATCACAGACGTCCACCTAATTCATGGTGTGGCCAGAACACTAACATACTGCTAATCATTATGGGAAAGACATAACACATCCACTCCCCAACTTCTTGTTTGGAGCTCTGTGACCACAGTAGATTGTGACAGTAGGGGGCAGTGTTGCATTGCAGGTCACATATGGTGTAACACCGGGTCCAACCGCCCCACTGTTTTTAAGTTTTGTTTTTGACGTGCCGAACGTTTCATTAATAATAAATAACTAATAAGTTTTGTTTTTCCTGTGACTTATCTGCAGTATGATAAATGATAAAAGCATAATATATGCTCCCAATGTTTTGTTGGTCTTTTTTTGTAAATAATGACGTTTTTATGCATTTTTATTTATTTTTTATTTTCTGCATCTTAAGATCCTATGACGTCATCGACTACTCGAGTTCTACTCAAGTTTTTAATGTTAATGTCGAGTTTAAAAAGTATGTACTCGTTCAACCTCTACTCTATAGTACTGTTGTCTAAAATACATTTATAGTTACAATAATAGATATTGTGCAGTTTAATATTAAGAGTTATGAACTATTTGGCTTCAAATAGGAGGATTAAATTGAACTTACCAGTGCAGTAGATAGAGACAACATTCTGGCACCATCCTTTGACTCTGTGACACTGGCCGATGATGTAATTGTGCTCATTGCAGCGGACGTGGTAAGATTCTTTGTTTGAAACACGTCTACTTTCCGAAAGTCCCTCGACGGCATTGCCACAGTTCAGTTGTTGACAAACCCTGTGTGAATATTCAAGCTTCCACTGACTGTTGCACACTGGGACGCCGTCTATACTCACTACTCCAGCACACGGCTTTGAAAGACTGACCTTCGGCTCAACTAGGAAAGAAAACAATGAAAAGAAAAGTTGACATTGATCATCTTACAGATTAAGGATCAGTCAGGAACAGACATTAAGGTCTGACAGGGTTGAGTCAGGCCCTCTGGACGAGTTCTTCTCTGTTGAAACGTTTCATCTTTTGACGGTAGAAGTCTTTTGGATTAAAGACAAAACGTTTCAACAAAGAAGGACCCGTCCTGAGGACCTGACTCAACCCTGTTAGATTATCTACCTGGATTATTGAGCATGCATCAGAACGTTAAGGTCTATTATTTACTTGCCTGTAACAAAGAAACTTTAGTAGTAGAACTGATCATTTATGAATTATGTCTAAATCTCAATAACTTTTGAGATTTTGATTTAGTTCAGTTTAGAAATTTAGATGTTAGGTTTGCTTTTTTTTACCACAAATGTAGCATTTTTTGCATTTATAATCCTAAGCTAAAGAAGGACTCGCACGTTGTGCGTATGAGCTTGCACTGCAGATGTGGTGGTCATAGCAAAAAATAAATAAATAAATCACAAAAAAATTAACCTACTTGCAGACGTTGAATTTAAGAATTTGAAATGGCATTTCCTGGGAAAATGCAGTGTAAATGCTTATTGCATTATTGGCAGCATGATCGCTCAGTGGTTAGCACTGTTGTCTCAAAGCGAAAAGGTCCTAGGTTCAATCCCCGGTTGGACTTGGGGTCTTTCTGTGTGGAATGTGCATGTTCTTCCTCCCACAGACCAAAAAACATGCATGTTAGCTACCTTCAGGCCTCCCTTGTAAACGAGATCTGTATTGTGATCTCAATGGGACTTGCCTGGTTAAATAAAGGTTACTAAATAAATTAAATTGCTGAAAAACAGCTGAAATTAGCTGCTGAAATGTAGACAAAATAAAGAAAAAGCCTAAATTAGCAGAAGAAAGCAAGAAGAGCATATATTTGCAGAATTTGGTTTAAATTAGCAGAAATTAGCACAAAAATTTGGAAATTAGCACAAAAAAAGGCTGAAAAGTAGCCGAAAAGTTAGAAAGAAGCTTGAAGTACCAGAAGGAAGTGGAAATAGCTGAAATTAGCTAAAAATGTGGAAATAGCTAAAAAGGCTAAGATAAGCATACAAACAGCCAAATAGGAGTTGAAATGGCAGGAAAAACTGAAACTATCAGAAAAAATCTGAAAGGAGAACAACCAGCAGAAATTAGCAGAAAGAAGTTAATTAGGCTGAATGCAGCAGAAATTGACATGAAAAATCTGAATTTATCTGAAAGCAGCTGAAATTTGTAGATAAAAAGATGCTAAAACTGTAGATGTAAAAGTAGAACAAGCTTCAATTAGCAGAAAAAAAGCAGAAAGAACATGTTTGCCCAATTAGGCTGAAAAAAAGCTGAAATTAGCAACACTTAAAAAAACAGTTGAAAAGTACAGCTAAAAAAATCAGAAAGAAGCTTAAATTATACCAAAAGGGAGAGGAGAGAGCAAGTTTTTATTGAACTAGACCTAAAAAGTTTTAATGAGTGCAAAAAATGTGGAATGAGCTGAAAAGGCTTAACCTAGCATCAAATGGCTAAATATCAGCTGAAATAACTGTAACTAGAAATAAGCTGAAAGGAGCATAACATGGTGAAAATAGCAGAAAGAAGTTAGAAGAAGCACAAAAATGTTGTAGTTAGCTGAACGAATCTGAAAAGAGCACAAACAGCTGAAAAAAAAACAGCTGAAAGTAGCTGAAAAAAGTTTAAATTTGCAGAAGGAAGCTGAAAGAAGCTGAAGCAGAACAAAATGTGAACGGAGCAGTCAAAGGTTGTAAACAGATCTAAAGATGTGAAGGATGTAAAATGAGCTCAATTCATTTTCTATGAGAAAAAAGATGGAAAAGGCTAAATATTTTAAAAAGCTAAAGTTGCACCAATACTAAAAGGATTTTCCTGAAAGAGCTAAACATTATGATTTGTTGAAATAACTTGAAAACTGCGGGATGAGAAACAAAACAATAGTGTGAATGCTTCATGAACATTCACATAATAACATCAAATGGATACAGTACTCAGATTTGTTTGTTGGACAATTTGTAAATGTGTTAGCTCTGGTTATCAAAGAGCCAGCTTGTCCAAATAAATCTTACCGCCACATTCGATGTAGAGCTTTTTCGGCTCTGTGGGAGCAGCAGCTTTTTCACAGTCCCAGATGTTAGCAGCATTAGAAGAACAAGTAAAGCTGTTGTTCCAGATGCTCTCAGACGCTTCCAAAGGAATTTCTTTACGTGTCTTGAAGTTGCCACAGTTCATATCCAAACAGAGCCTCTTGCCTTCAGCTTCTTGCCAGTCTTGGCTGAAAACAACACTTCTTTTGTCTTCAGAGGTTCCTTTAGAGTAAATACTTACTTCACCTTTACAGGCGTGATCAACTTCTAAAGCCATCTTCCTCCAGCCTACAGCAAGCAGAAGGACCAAAAACAGTAACAGAGCATCAGTTTTCAGCTCCAAATAGATTTAAAGAAACATCAGTACACTTTACAATAAGGTTCCCATTATACATGCTAATAAATAGTTTATAGATACAGTACATATTAATTCCTCTATAAACACTTTATAAATCATTAATAATTGTTTATTATGCATTAATTAAGGGTGACAGAGAGACAAAATTGGCCAGTTTATTACCAAACAATGAGCCAAATCTGCCACCTATATATTTCATAGAGTTGTTATATTAAACATTTCAGACTAAGTTACTACCTTGTGAGCACAATAAGCATTTGTAAACCTAACTTTTTTTAGGATATAACATTAGTTGTAGATATTTATAATGCAGTGATAAAGCACGATATTATACGCTAAAGAAATGGATTTATAAATGCTTATTGTGCTTACAAGGTAGTAACTTACCGTATTTTCCGCCGTACAAGTCGCATCGTCATAAGTTGCATCAGTCCAAATGTGTCCAATAAAGTAAATAAATAAATAAATATGTTGCTTCGCCGTATACGTCACATCTGTTATGCGTCACCACTGATGTGGCGCCTTTGTTACACATCACTGCTGACAACCCAGAAATGTGGGCCGGTGATATGCCAAAAATCGATTGGCTACCAAATCTCGTCAGTGGGAGCGTGCACGGGAGGACTTTATCAAGGATTTAACAACGTAAGCACCTAAAACAATTTTTTGTTAGCTTGACTTTATGGTAAAGGTGTGTCTCAGTTGAACTTTTACTTAATAAATGCACTTCAATGGTCAAATTAGCTGCATTTCGCCGGTGTGGCACAATAAAATCAAGTTGGTTTGACGGTTGTTCCAAGCGAGTTGGATGAAGGTGTCAGGCTACGCCAAGCCGATTGTGTCATTAATAGCCACTTTACCTTTTACATGACACAACGGCATACCATACTACTTGAGTGCCATCTAGTGGCTGAAAATGGCAGTGTTCAATATTTTCAGTCAGAATGAATGAGAACGGTCATATCTCAGCCAAAAATTGGTTTATAAATACTGTATGGGGGAAAAAAATCCATAAATGCGTTGCTTCGGTGTATAAGTCACAGGGCATGCAAATTATGAAAAAAAAAAAAATGTATAGACCGGAAAATATAGTTGTCTGAAATGTTTACTATAACAACTCTAGATGAAATATATAGGTGAACAGATTTTGCTCACTAAGAAACGGGTCAGTTTTGTCTCTGTGACTGTTACTTACTTAATGCATAATAAACAGTTACTAATGCTTTATATAGTGTTTAAGGAGGAATTAATAACCTATCTATAAAGTATTTATTATCATCTATATGGGGAGCCTTATTGTAAGGTGGTACTGATACATCAAATATATTTCTTTTTTCAAAAACTTTTATTTAGATTCTTGCTGATGACAATGTAACATCATCAATACTGAATATGCAAAATAGGACAACGATTGCAGCAAACAAAAAGCCAACGAAAAAAGTTTATGACAAAGGCGTTTATTTGCCGTGAAAATTAAATATAATCTACGTAAGTTCAATTTATAGCCTGAGACAGCTGCTTGTTTTTAGTGCATATTTAAGGGAAATCAGGTGGTAGAGGTAAATTGAATTAAATGGTACAAATTTAAAACAAAATGATCTTTTGTTGCCTAAGATTAAAGTTTAGAAATGCATTCAAAATAAAAATAATCCATCAGGACGTAGAGATAAAAACACAGTAATTTATCATAGAACTATTGCAGATTATTTGAGAGAATAGACACTAAATCTAAAAACATCCGTCCAGACCTGATTGAATGTTCTGCTTTATCTAGCCATGAAACAGAGCACATATTATTTTATATTGAACACTCAGTGAAAATCTGAAAAGAGCATTTTAGGCAGAATTACCAATTATTGCTGCATAGAAAGTTTCTCCGTGGTGGTAAAAAAGATGATTAGAAATGAATAAAAATAAAGAAGACAGAAATGATGACACATACCAGAGCAGTGGAGCGCTCCAAGCTGACGTGAGGTTGTTGCTCTCTCAGGAGTTATTTGACAAAATGAAAAATTATTTTTAGAACACTCCGTTATGCTGATGACATGATCCTCAGCTGGTGCTGGTCCAAAGTAAGAATGAACAGCGAGCGCGTTGCCGCACTTCAGCTCTTTACAGATGGCATTTTGAGTTTCAGTATTTTCAAGAGAACTCTTGAGCACTGGAAGCCACCTGCCTTCATAAAGTGTCTGAATATTACCGGAGCATTTGTCCCGAGTCGTAGCGAATCTCATCTTGACGCTGTCTGCAGCAAAGAAAAGAAGTGCCAAATAAGGTTTAGACAAAACCACGAACGCAAAGAATCCAGATCGGTTATGTGCAAACACAAAATTAACCATAGAAATTCTGGTGGTTGTCAAATAATTAAATACTTTTTTTTCAGAGATTTATAAAACAAACAAGAAAAACTATTGAAAAGAAAAGAGCAAAAGAACTTCCAACTGGTTTTTGTTGTGATTCTGTGGAAGAGGATTAGCGTCACTCTGTTTCTCTCTGATTTAAAAAAAATAAAAAAGTATTTATTTTTTCTGATGTCTCACTTTTACGTCAGAACTCTGATTGCAGGAAGGAAAACTTTCTAATTCTCATTAACAGTTATTATTTTTCAGATGAGTAAAAAGTATGAGATAATTAAAACATCACTGCTAATTTAGTGGGAATGCTGAGTTACCTCTAATTAATTACTTTCAGCAATTTAAGCCGTTCATGTACCAAACTGTTCAGCTCGTGTAGAATATTAGGACTCTGATGTTACGTAACTGTAGCTTTTATACTTTCTGAATTATTCAACTTTTTTCTAATAGGAATACATTTAGATCCCTAAATTATTTAAATACTTGAAACTTACTTCAGCATACTTGTACTGGCATACTTTATTGATAGCTTTTAGCTATTGTTTTGTAACTTTTGGCTTAGAGCTACAGTTTTGCTAATTTTGACTTCTATTCGCGGTTTTGCTAAATGGAGCTTTTAGCTACCTGTTCAGCTAGTTTTAGCTTGTAGCTATTGTTTAGTTAATTTTAGCTTGCAGCTATACAGTTTTGCTGATTTTGATTTCTATATACTGTTTTGCTAAATGGAGCTTTTGGCTAATGTTCGGCTAGTTTTAGCTTTTAGCTATTGTTTTGTTACTTGTGGCTTATAGCTACAGTTTTGCTAAATTTGACTTATATTTACGATTTCGCTAAATGGAGCTTTTAGCTACTGTTCTACTAGTCTTAGCTTTTAGCTATTGTTTTGTTACTTTTGGCTTGCAGCTACAGTTTTGCTAAATTTCACTTATATTTACAATTTCGCTAAATAGAGCTTTTAGCTACTGTTCTGCTAGTTTTAGCATTGTAATTTTAACTTGAACATTTCAATTTCACCTTGTTTAAAAAGCATTTAAAAGTCTGTCAGATGTTTTTATTTTTCTCTGACATTTTTTCTTGTTTTGTTCAGGAAATGAAAATTAAAAATGTCAATAAAACTGTGAAAAAAAATCACTGAAATGTAAATTTTGTTTCAGGTTGAGGAAAATAAAACACATTAATGAGAATAATTATTAAACTGGTACCTTTGCAGACAACATAAGCTTTATTTGTGGATTTGATCTTAGCGTTGTCGCCGTCCATTGTCACGAAGCTGTACTGGTTCAGAGGGGACGTTCGGCTTCTGGCGTGCAAACTCTTAAAGATGACATCTCTTCCCATCGACGGGCGGCTTATGCTTTGGATGGTGTCCCCACATTCCTGTTCTTCACACAGCTTCGTGGACATGTCTGCTGTCCAGGCTTCTGCATACACACCCCCACTTATCCCTGCTGCAGAGATGTGAACGTCTCCCCAGCATTTATTTGTCAGGCTCACAATGATTGTTTCTGTTGGGACCAAAAAGCAACACGTTAGAAAACATTTTGAATAAAAAAACTAAAACATGTTTTATTAACTAGTTAATCTATATGTTAAAATTAGTTAGCTTAGGTTTAAAGATGTCCAAAAGTTGACACCAGAAAGAGACAGAATATAAAACATTTACAAAAACTTGACTTTACTTTCATGACAGAGCTCATCCTTTACAGAGAAATGAGCTGTACCATATTTTTCGGACTATAAGGCGCATTTAAAATATTTTAATTTGTCTCAACAATCGACAATGAGCCTTATAATCCGGAGCACCTTACATATGAATTCTGGTGCTTATTGACCTCAAACTGATTTCATGTGGTTATTGTGAATGAGTTGAATAAAGTTTGACATCTGAACGTTTTGTTTCGCTTAATGTGCCTTATAGTCAGAAAATTACGGTAGTTGTTTTAGTCAAACCTTAAAATATCAGTCTCATGCAAAATGTTGACCCGTCATGCTTGAAGCACGAGTTGTGAGTGACTCTCAGCTACTACCACGTAAAATTTTAGCTACTTTCTGTGAAACTGACTGAACTAAAGCCATTTTTCGTAGTGGCTAATGCTAACTAGCTGTGGCTTCCATCTTGAAATGTCCGTCATTTTTGGACGTGAAATTATTACTTTCTGGTACTTTAACACGATCCGTCCGGTTTGGGAAATATGTTTCTAACAGACAAACAGCTAACACAATAAGTTAATGACAAAGTTTTCACAAGGGTTTTATGTAATGCAGTTATGTCCAAACGCTTTCATACTTTGGCCAAAAATATCAAAATAAAATTACTTGTGAATTTTACTCTAAATGTGAACAACATTTTGGAGAAAGGACAAATTTACTAATTTTGGTGGAGAAAGTTTTAAATCATTGTAGATCCAAAACATTAAAAGCCTCATAAACACTAAGCTTATATATTTTTAAATAAAAAATGATTTGATTTATTTGTTTTGTTGGGTCTATGTTTATTGTTTTCTTGTGTTTGGAAACTTCATTTTAGTCTGTTCTCAGCAACAAAAGTATAATTTGATTAAATGTCCTTTTAAAAGGGGGTCGATCAGCTTTTTGGACCACAGACGGCCCAAAAGGCTGATCGAAGATCTGAAAAACCGTCCAGCTGTCAGTCGCTGCAACAGATTCATAGAAGGTTTGATAAAGTTGATCAAGCCACAGTTTTCAAAGATTTTAGAAAAATTGTTTGTGCTAAGATTAGATGAATTCATTGATAAACAAAATATTTTGAGTAACAATCAATATGGATTCTGAAAACAAAACTCTACGTCAATGGCTATCATGGAATTTATGGAACACATAACTACTGCTATTGACCAAAAGCAAAATTGTCTAAGTGTTTTTGTTGATTTAAAGAAGCTTTCGATACTATTGATCATAATATTCTCATTGACAAATTGAGTAAATACGGTATCAGAGGACCAGCATTGCAGTGGGTATCCAGTTATTTGAAAAATAGAAAACAATTTGTGCAGATAAATGATGTAAGATCCGACCTTTGCAATATTACATGTGGAGTCCCTCAGGGTTCTGTACTTGGCCCAAAACTGTTTATTCTATATGTAAATGACTTGGTAAAAGTGTCAGGACTCCTTAGGTGTATATTATTTGCTGATGATACCACATTTTTTTGTTTGGGCAAAGATATTGAACAGATGTTTGAGTTGATGATGACATAATTTGTTAAAATACAAAATTGGTTTAAACTAAATAAATTATCGTTGAATTTAGATAAAACCCAGTACTGTATATGATATTCAGTTTAAAAAAAAGGAAACTGTTAATGTTCCATTTAAGATTGATGGTGCTGAAATCTGTGGTGTTAATGAAGTGAAGTTTTTAGGTGTTATTATTGATGATAAATTGACGTGGAAGAATCACATAAATTCTGTTAGGACAAAGATAGCTAAATCCATTGCAGTACAGAGTCATGTACTTGTTGAATGACAGAGCTCTGTATTTGTTGTATAATACAATTATTGTTCCACATTTGATTTATTGCATTGTTGTTTGGGGGAAAGCTTGTAAAACATTTACAGAGCCTATTTTTTGTTACAAAAAAGAGCTGTTAGAATAATCACTGGAAAACCTTATTGTCACCCTTCTAACACATTATTTGATCAATTGAATTTATTGAAGTTCCAGGACTTGGTGGATTATAATATTTTATTAGTTATGTATAGAGCTCATAAAAATGAACTGCCTGTAAATATCCAGATGCGTTTTGTTAAACGGCGAAGTTGTTATAATCTTAAGGGAATAGAGATGTTTGTTAAACCACAATATAGAACCAGTTTAAAGGGTCGGTCAACCTCAATTCAGGGAATTGGCTTATGGAATGTCTTGGAAACTGAAGTAAAAGATGCAACAACAATGATTACATTTAAGAAAATGATTAAAAATGGACTATTGCAAAGGTATAAATGAAATTCCGTTATGTATGTTGCTTTGTAGTTCGATATTTTTGGTGAATTATTTCTTATTTTTTATTAATTAAAGTTGATTGTTGTTTGATTTGATGGATTGTAAGAGGGGGCAGTTAAAATAAGATTTTTTTTCTTCTTACTGCCACCCTTCATTTTATTTATGTGTTGTATATTTATTTGTTGTATAATGTTGTATTGTTTTGTTTTTTATTATAAAATGAATGAATAAACTAAACTAAACTAAACTAAAAGTTAATCCGTTGTAAATTTACATCAAACAATTATTGCCTAAAAAGTTTCATCAAAATCTGCGATACGCTTTATGAGATAACTTGCTCACAGATATTAACATTAGACAGTTAAGTTACACACGACTGGTGAGAAAAAGCAACACAAACACCGTTTTGGAGTTTGGTTATTACAGGTGTTTCACATTACCTGTGCACGTCACTTTGGCAATGGTCCGGTTGGCGTCAGGCGGAGGAGCAGTTTTGTCACAATCGAACAGAGACTTGTCGTTGGATGAGCAGCTGTAAAACTCCTTCCAGACGTCGGCATCACTGTAAGGTTCTGACCCAAAGGTTTTAGCTTCCCCACAGTGCAGCTGCTGGCACACTGTGTTGGCTGCATCTCGGTCCCACGTCTCATTGGACCCAGAGAGCCAGAAGGTCCTGTCGCCTTGTTCCACCCCAACTCTGCCAGAACACGAACCAGGGCCGTTCAGAAATATAACTTTGTGTTCTGCACAGGACGGGGAAAGAAGGAGGGACTCGGTGAGTATTTATTATAATCATTTTTCATTCTTTCTACAGCTAAAACTTGTCTTCTGCTACAAGAGCCCAGAAACCAGCAAGGCAAACTTTAATGAATGAGAGACGTGACTTTTTGCGTGAACATGCAGTGAATGACTGAAGTTAAAACCAGGTTGTTAAAGATAAAAGAAGCCAAACTTTTGTGAAATGCAAGCCAAAAATAACAGAACGCAGTGCAAAAGCAAAAAATAATGGACCACAGACAAAAAGCTAGAAATGGCAAAATTTATCTAGAAGTAAAAAAAAAAGTAGTTAGGCTGCCTTAAAAGTTTTTAAAAAAAGTTAGCTATAAAATAAAAGCAGCAAAAAGCTATTTAAAAGCTAAAAATAACCAACGTAGCTAGAGGCGAAAAGTTAAAGAAAAGACTAGCTAAAAGCTAAAAGTAGCAGAAAGTTAGTTGAGAGCAGCAAAGCAGTTGCTATAAGCTCAAAGTAGCAAAGGGCTAGCTAAAAGCTAAAGAGGCTAAAGGGTACCTTAAAAAAGTATTTACAGGCTATAACGAGGTGCACTTACATTTTTAAAATTTTCTCTAACATCGACAGTGAGCCTTAAAATTGGGTGCACCATATGTATTAATTCTGGTTGTGCTTAATGACCTTCTCTCTCTCGTTTTGTGAGTCTCTCCAGGTTGAAATGACCTCGAACTGATTTTATGTGTTACAACTGAACAATATTGAGAGTTATTGTGAATTAGTTGAATAAAGTTTGACTTATCTGTTTTGTTTTGCTTAATGCACCTTATAATCTGATAAATATGATAATTAAATTCCAAGCAAGAGGCTAATTAAAAGCCTAAAGAAGCAAATTATTCCCGTAAGTATCAAAATCCAAGTTAAAAAGTTAAAGTAGAAAAAGAGTAGCTAGAAGCTAAAAATAGCAAAAAAGTAACTACCGGTAAATGCCAAAGTGGCTAATTGTAGCTAAAAGTAGCAAAAGGCTGGCTAAAAGCCAAAGGTGGCAGGAAAAGAAAAAAGAAAGTACAACACTGCAGATTAATTAAAAATAATAATATTCTGAAATAAATGAAAGTTATAATTCAATGGAGGAAATGTTTGTAAATAAAAAAAATTATGTATAAAAGCTACACCTATAAATATTTTAATACGTAAAATACTAGTACAAGATATTTAGACTCCAAAAATTATATGAATAAATAATTTAATTAAAATAAACGCTGAATCAGAAGTCATACAAATCTATTTTTAAATGAGGTGTTTATTCATTTCCACTTTATTTTTCTTTATATAACGATTAATTCATTTTAGGTGAGATGGGCCAGAAAATGTTGTAAATTTTGCAGAGTAAGAATTAGTGTTAAAAACATTAAATGTTTTTTAACATAATTTTTATTTGTTACACCAACACTTTAGGATAATGTTGAGTCATCTATTATTCTGTGCAACATTCATGCAACATTTTGTGTTTCAGTTTTTTAGTCCTTCTGATGATGGAAACATTAAACTAAAAGGCCACTTAAAATTGTGTTTGGTGTTGCTACAGACTTCTGTGTAAACTTCTACAGCATATTTTGCAAATTAAAATAATTTCATATTTAATTCACGTCCTCGGTTTTACATTTCTACTGCGAGTGAGAGTGGAAGGAAAACGTTAAAGACGACCCAGACGGGTCAGAAACTCACCCTCACAGGTTATTCCCACAGGATCTTGGGCTTTGCTTGATGGGTTTGGGTTAATTTTACAGTCAGATATTTTAGAACTGTATTTACCGCACGTCATGGTCAAGATATCGCCAGAACCCTTTATGAATTTGTCATTGTTTCTTCTACTCTTATCTCCACACTCAAGATGTTTGCAGACGATGTCTGAACCTTCGTCTGTCCAACCAGTAGAACTGACTTGTTTCCACTGGCCCTCGTCTTGAACTGCCAGCCTCCCGGAGCATTTTCCAGGACCGTCCACCAGTTTCACATCCACGCTTCCTGTGTCACGATGAAAATTAAAAACAATTGTAAAACATTCTGAACAATAAAAACATCTACTTTTTTCTTTCATTTCCATATAATACCATTAAAACTGTACAAAACAGATAATTAAAATCCAGGGGCGGCCGGCCAATAGGGGGCGCTAGGGCGCCGCCCCACTGGAACCTCTGGAGCTATTCACCATTTTACATTGAAGACTTTAAAAAGAACTTAATAAAAATGAAATAATAAAATAAAAATATTTTGAAATATATGCATATATGTTTTTAGTTGTGTAGGATAAATATTTTATGAGTAATGATGAGTTATATTGTTTGTTTCAAAAAATGTTTTCTGATTGGTGACGTATTTCCTGTTTTGAGGGCGTTCTGATCTTATTCATTGACTCGTTATAAATGGTGCATGCGCAGTTATTCCACGACGCTACAAAACAATGGGACGATGCTGGGCGCAGTTTTCACCGCCCTGAACAGTCCAACGTGAGCTGTACCTACCGATCGCGTGTTTTCGGCCGTTTATTTATTTATTTAAAAAAAAAATCTCGAAAATGTGCCGTGCTGTCAGTGACTCAAGCAAACTTGCTCAGGTAAGTTTTAAATCATTGAAAGCCCTTTATCTAATGTCTATTTGCATTTCTGACTGATGTTCCTCTCAAATTTTAGATGGCTGTTTGTGAAAAAAGCCTTCAGCTGACTGTTTATTCTAAACTGGTGACCTGTTTTAGCCTTTATCTAATGCTTATATTATTATATTACCATTCCTGACTGATATCCTTTCCACTTTTAGGTGGCTCTGTTTGTGAAAAAAGCTCTCAGCTGACTGTTTATTCTAAAAGTGGCAACTGGTGAGTTTGTTTTTTTCTTTGTTTGTTTGTGGAGTTAGGTTGCCAGCGCAGGTTATTGTACAGTATTAGACACTGATGGCTACATTTATTTTATAATTTGCTCATAAAAATGAGCAAACATTAATAATTTTATATACTAATTGTCACTTGTGGTGTTTTACTATTTCTTAACACTGTATTGATCTGGAGAATGGAAAAAAAGCCTCTTGCAAATGCAGAAATATTCTAATCTCACTTATTTACGACGATACACAGCTTTACATCAGGACTGGAGCATCCTCATCTTCCACCTTGTCATCTCCATCTTCACTCACTGCCCTCTCTGCCTGCCTGGAGGCAATTAGGGCATGGATGAATCAGAACTTTCTTCAATTAAACTGCTCCAAGACTGAGGCCATACTGATTGGCACCCCTCACCAGGTACAAACATCTCCTATAACAACACTTTCCTTTTCTGGACAAGACATCCCCCTCTCCACCTCTGTTACTAATCTTGGAATAAAAATGGACTCCAATCTTACATTTGAAAATCACATTAAGCATTTGTTTAAAACTTGCTTCTTCCATCTTCGAAACATCTCCAGACTTCGCCCATCCCTAACTTTTTCCGATGCTGAGAAGCTCGTCCATGCTTTTGTCTCCTCCAGGCTCGACTACTGCAACTCCCTGTTTATTGGAATCCCTGGCAAAAACCTTCAGAAACTTCAATATATTCAAAACAGTGCAGCAAGGATCTTGTTGAGAGTTCGTAAATTTGAACATATTACGCCCATTCTCCATAACCTTCATTGGCTTCCTGTCGCCTACAGAATTCAGTACAAAACTGCTCTCATTACACATCAATGCTTACACGGAACTTCACCAGATTATCTGAAGGATATTCTTATTCCATACTCATCCACCCGTTCGCTGCGGTCACAGAACAGCAATCTCCTTCACATTCCGAGAACCAAATTAAGGACCATGGGAGACCGGGCTTTCAGTGTGGCTGCCCCCCGCCTGTGGAACTCTCTTCCTGACTGTCTAAGAGCCCCACAGTCTGTGGTTGACTTTAAGAGCGACTTGAAGACCTTTCTTTTCGACCAAGCATACTCTACCTCCTCATGATTCTACTTTTGATCTTAGCTGATATTGTTATTGATTTTAATTGTTTTATTATTTGTTTTATTGTCATTTAATTCTGTTGCTCCTTGTAGCACTTTGAGATTTTCATTAATGAAAAGTGCGTTATAAATTGAATTCATTATTATTATTATTATTATTATTTATTATTATTATTATTATTATTATTATTAAATTAT
>JBBPBX010000373.1:0-24476 GCA_038048925.1 Garcialebias charrua
CAAGGGGACTATAGCTTTTTCAGAGATTAATTTGTCTAACATCAGTCTGTCAGTAGATAGTGACAGAGTGAAGAAATATGTTAAAAATATATTGTTAGAAAAGTTACAGACTGCACTACAAAGTTACATAGTGCACCTTTAACGGCGGGTCACTGTGGGTTTTTAGAAATACTTTTAGAGAAGCAAGGGGACTATAGTTTTTTTCAGATATAACTTGTCTAACTTCAGTCTGTCAGGAGATAGTGACAGAGTGAATAAATATGTAAGAAAACTTACATACTGCAGCTTTAAGTAAAATAAAATTGTAATCAAAACTTTTGGAATTGTAACAATTTCTTCTTTTTTTAAACAAAAACTTTTGTTTAAAAAAACTTCTTTTTTTAAATTAAATAACACATTTTTCTCTCATGAACTTAAAAAGTTATTTGCAAAACATAAACTTTTATTTGCACACATCAGAAATATTTTTTTTTGCTATTTTAGACTCTGCCCACGACATCATGTGAGAATCGCAAGCAAAACTTTGAATGACAAACAAAAACTTAGAATAGCAAGCAAAGATTTCTGACATGCGCAAATAAGTTTGTTTTGCTAATAATTTTTTTCACTTCATGAGACAAAAATTTGTGATTTTAATTTAAAAAAAGTTTTTTTAAGCAAAACTTTTATTTGTTTAAAAAAATTACAATTCAAAATGTCTTGATCACAATTTTATTTTATGTAATTGAGGTTAGTTTTTTTTTATAGAATAATTGTGAAACAAATTGAACTCCATAGAAGAGGTCCCATTTTCATAATTTTATAGATTACAATACACTAAAAAGTTGCACTGTGCCCTTGTTTTTCAATTTTGTAATTTATCATTGTTTATTAAACTCTGAAAGCTATGTGACTTTGTTAATATTCTGTCCTAAAATGCGGTTAGATGTAACCCTTTTTTTTAGCACCTGCCCCTTTAGTGGGCTCTGCACGTCCCTGAGCTCCTGTGTGTTGTCCATTGTCGTGTCATCGTTGGGTCTTTCATTCATTCATTCAACCTTTATTTAAACAGATAAATCACATTGAGTCTCAAAGACTCATTTACAAGTGAGATCTGCTGGACAGACAAAAGTGATGAAAAATAACACATAGGGTCTCCCCTGATGTCTCCTGTGTTGATCCTGTTTCATGAAGTGAGTTTGCTGCTCAGTCAGCCTTTTGATTTATTATCATTAAATATATATTTTTTGTAACTCCTGGCTCCCTGTGAGAGTTCTTGTCTGCACCATTGGGTTCTGTCCTGCCTGTAACCCCTGACATATAAAGCCCTTTGTTGCAGCTGTGGTTAATTTAAAGTGCTGTACATATAAAATCAAGAACAACTAAACACATAAAACAGTTATTAAGATATTAAGATCAATAAAGCAACAAAAACAGTGCAGAGCAAATTTAGTCTATGCTAAAAGCCAGGGAGTAAAACTTTGTTTTTAAAATAGTTTTAAGACTGGACAGTGAAGGACTCGTCTGATGAGAAAAGGGAGATTGTTCCAAGGTCTTGGAGCAGTAACAGAAAAAGGTCCCCTCTGAGCCTCCGTTTGGACCTCGGCACCTCCAGGAGCAGCTGATCAGCTGATCTGAGGCACAGAGCAGGAGAGTATGGGTGAAGCAGCTCAGAGAGTTAAGATGGGGCAAGACCATTTAAACTTTTAAAAACAAATAAAAGTATCTTAAAATGAACTCTAAAATGAACAGGCAGCCAGTGGAGTGAAGCCAGAGTGGGGGTGATGTGATAAAAACGGGTTTTGACCATCACTCCAATCTGGGAATCTAATTTAAAATCACTGTCCATTTTAAAACCCAAGGTAAAACATTTTTTTTTACATGTGGTGCCAGAGGGCCCAGATCAACAGAGCAAGGTTCACAAGAGCCACTAGGACCAAACACAATCACTTACATGTATGTTTTATTTTCATTGAAGTTTAACGACATCCATGCTTTGATGTTTTCAAGACACAAGAGAATTGGCCTGATTGAGGGGGCAGCTTTCTTTTTTAATGGCATATATATCTGACTATCATCAGCATAACAGTGAAAAACGTTTCCATGCTTTCTAAGGATTGATCCCAATGGAAGCAGGTAAAGGGAGAAAATCAGTGGACCTAAAATAGAGCTCTGTGGAACCCCAAGTCACAGAGGAGCAGTGGAGGATTCAGAACCAGCTATGTTGACAGACATGGTTCTGTCTGCCAGATGGAACCTAAACCAACTCAGTGCAGTACCACAGATAACCACTTGGTGCTGTAAGTGTGAAAGTAAAATGTTGTGTTCCACTGTATCAAAGGCAGTAGTTAGGTCGAGCAGGACAAGAACCATATGTACACCAGAATCATCAATTATGAGTTAAACTCATAAATTATGCATGTGTTATGCAAATAACTTCATGTTGGGCACCACCTCTCTATAGAGGAAATAAGTCTAAATCAGTTACTTACCTCAAATTGTGAGAGTGGTGGCGCAGAGGTTAAGAATGTGAGCTTGTGATCGGAAGATCGCCGGTTCAAGCCCCGGTACAGACAACATCAAAAATGTGGGTGGGATAAGTGAAGCAGTCACACCTGTCTCCACCCTCATCTGCCCCACTTGAGCAAGGCCCTTAACTTACACCATCTGCTCCCCCGGGAACCCTAGATATCAGCTCTCTGCTCCACACAGAGAGCTGTGGTAGCTCTGTGGTCTGTGGTTGTGTCAGGAAGGGCATCCGGCATAAAAACAATTGCCAAGTCTTCATGCAACTAGTTTGCTGTGGTGACCCCTAACAAAGGGAGAAGCCGAATGAAGAAGGAAAAAAAAGTTCCTTGCCTCAAATTAGCAGAGTAATGTGAATTTGTTTCCTTGTGTTCAACGAACTTCAAATCAATTAATACACATAGATAGACTAAATTATGCACATATTCAATTATGATTTTTAATGTAATTTATTATAAATATAATAATCTGTATAATGGATAGTAAAATACTGTATATGCATGACAAAAAGTTGCTGAATATCAAATGGCTTTGAATCAAATATCTAATTGCTGCTGACCCTGGTCTTCTGTCCATCCTAATTCTTCTTGATCTAAGTTCTGCCTTCGACACCATCTGTCATTCTATCCACCTCAACAGACTAACCTCCATTGGCATCTCAGGTACCCCGTTAGACTGGTTCCATTCAGTTTAAATTATTCCGTTCCCAGTCTTCCCCTGTCTCCACGGGTGTCCCCCAAGGCTCTGTCCTCGGACCCCTCCTCTTCATCATTTACCTCCTTCCTCTAGGTCACATCTTCCGCAAATACGGCGTCCATTTCCACTGTTATGCTGATGACACACAGCTCTATTTGTCATCAAAACCTAACTCCACCCACCCACCCTCCATCCTCACCGACTGTCTCAATGAGCTAAATCACTGGTTTTCTAACAATTTCCTTCAACTAAACAGTAACAAAACAGAAATCATTCTTGTTGGTACCAAAAACTCTATTTCAAAATCAGAACATCTTCTCGTCCCCCTTAACAACTCTCTGCTATCCCCCTCCCCTCAGGTCAAGAGCCTCTGTGTCATCCTCGACACCACTCTCTCCTTCACTTCACACATCAACAATATTACTCGGTCTGCCTATTTCCACCTCCGTAATATTAACTGTCTCTGTCCTTCTCTCACACCCCGCTCCACAGCCATCCTGGTGCACAGTCTTGTGACTTCCCGTATTGATTACTGCAACTCCCTTCTCTACGGCCTCCCCAACAAATCTCTCCACAAGTTACAGATGGTCCAGAACTCAGCTGCCTGTGTCCATCCATCCATCCATTTTCTTCCACTTATCCGGGGTCGGGTCGCGGGGGTAGCAGCCTAAGTAGGGAGGCCCAGACTTCCCTCTCCCCAGCCACATGGAGCAGCTCCTCTGGGGGAATCCCAAGGCGTTCCCAGGCCAGCCGAGAAACATAGTCCCTCCAGCGTGTCCTGGGTCTTCCTCTGGGTCTCCTCCCGGTGGGACATGCCCGGAACACCTCACCAGGGAGGCGTCCAGGAGGCATCCTAACCAGATGCCCGAGCCACCTCAACTGGCTCCTCTCGATGTGGAGAAGCAGCGGCTCTACTCCGAGTCCCTCCCGGATGACTGAGCTTCTCACCCTATCTCTAAGGGAGAGTCCAGACACCCTGCGGAGAAAACTCATTTCAGCCGCTTGTATCCGAGATCTCGTTCTTTTGGTCACAACCCAAAGCTCATGACCATAGATGAGGGTAGGAACGTAGATCGATCGGTAAATTGAGAGCTTTGCCTTTCGACTCAGCTCTCTCTTCACCACGACAGACCGGTACAGCGCCCGCTTCACTGCGGATGCTGCACCTATCCGCCTATCGATCTCACGCTCCAGTTTTCCCTCATTCGTGAACAAGACCCCGAGATACTTAAACTCCTCCACTTGGGGCAGGACCTCCTCCCCGACCCGGAGAGGGCATGCTACCCTTTTCCGGCTCAAGACCATGGCCTCGGATTTGGAGGAACTGATCCTCATCCCGGCCGCATCACACTCGGCTGCAAACCGCTCCAGCGAAAGCTGTAGATCACGATCTGATGAAGCCAATAGGACCACATCATCTGCAAAAAACAGAGAAGCGATTCTAAGGCCACCAAAACGGATCCTCTCAACACCTTGGCTGCGCCTAGAAATTCTGTCCATAAAAGTTATGAACAGAATCGGTGACAAAGGGCAACCTTGGCGGAGTCCAACTCTCACTGGAAACGAGCCTGACTTACTGCCGGCAATGCGGACCAAGCTCTGACACCGGTCGTACAGGGACCTAACAGCCCATATCAATGGGTCTGGTACCCCATACTCCCGGAGTACCCCCCACAGAACCCCCCGAGGGACGCGGTCGAATGCCTTCTCCAAGTCCACAAAGCACATGTAAACTGGTTGGGCAAACTCCCACGTACCCTCCAGGACCCTGCTGAGGGTGTAGAGCTGGTCCAGTGTTCCACGACCAGCACGAAAACCACACTGCTCCTCCTGAATCCGAGGTTCGACTATCCGACGGACCCTCCTCTCCAGAACCCCTGAATAGACCTTACCAGGGAGGCTTAAGAGTGTGATCCCCTATAGTTGGAACACACCCTACGGTCCCCCTTTTTGAATAGGGGAACCACCACCCCAGTCTGCCAATCCAAGGGAACTGCCCCCGATGTCCACGCGATATTGCAGAGTCGCGTAAGCCAACACAACCCCACAACATCCAGAGCCCTAAGGAACTCAGGGCGAATCTCATCCACCCCCGGAGCCCTGCCACCGCGGAGCTTTTTAACCACCTCGGACCTCAGCACCAGAGATTGGAGAGCCCGACCCAAAGTCCCCAGGCTCCGCTTCCTCAGTGGAAGACGTGCCAGTAGGATTGAGGAGGTCTTCGAAGTATTCCGCCCACCGACTCACAACATCCCGAGTTGAGGTCAACAGCACGCCATCCCCACCATAAATGGTGTTGGTCGCGTACCGCTTTCCCCCCTGAGACGCCGGATGGTGGACCAGAATCGCCTCGAAGCCGTACGGAAGTCATTCTCCATGGCCTCTCCGAACTCCTCCCACGCCCGAGTTTTTGCCTCAGCAACCACCCGAGCCGCATGCCGCTTGGACTGTCGGTACCTATCTGCTGCTTCCGGGGTCCCACAGGCCAAAAAGGCCCAATAGGACTCCTTCTTCAGCTTGACAGCATCCCTCACTGCCGGTGTCCACCACCGGGTTCGAGGGTTGCCACCACGACAGGCACCAACAACCTTGCGGCCACAACTCTGATAAGCTACCTTGACAATAGAGGCGCGGAACATGGCCCACTCAGACTCAATGTCCCCCGCCTCCCTCGGAACGTGTTCAAAGCTCTCCCGGAGGTAGGAGTTAAAGCTTTGTCTTACGGGAGACTCTGCCAGATGTTCCCAACAGACCCTCACAATACTTTTGGGTCTGCCAGGTCTGACCGGCATCCTCCCCCACCATCGGAGCCAACTCACCACCAGGTAGTGGTCAGTTGACAGCTTTGCCCCTCTCTTCACCCGAGTGTCCAAGACCTGCGGCCGTAGATTAGATGAAACGACAAGAAAGTCGATCATCAAACTACAACCTAGGGTGTCCTGGTGCCAAGTAGGGGTTGAACGAGTACATAATTTTTAACCTCGACATTAACATAAAAAAACTCGAACGGCACTCGAGTAGCCGATGACGTCACAGTGTCTTATGATGCAAAATAAATAAATAAATATAAATGCGTAAAAAATGTCTTTACAAAAAGAAAAAAAAGACCAACAAAACATTGTTCAACATATGCTCCTATCATTTATCATACTGCAGATAAGTCACAGGAAAAACAAAACTATTAGTTATTAATATTAATATTAAAAGTGAAAGTAAGGCGCTGAACCGAAACTTAAAAAACAAATGGGGCCACAGCCACACCGTACCACGCCTGCAGTGCTGTGCAATTTAGGTTTACTTTTAGAGATTGTGTTTATAGGTTTTTAATAGCTAGAGAGATTAATATTTGCTGCTTTTTTGTTTGTGAAACGAGAGAAAGGACGCCGTTTCGGCCGTGTTATATATGTGACCTGCAATGCAACACTGCCCCCTGCTGTCACAAACTACTACGGCGGTCAGAGCAAAGAAAATCAACAGGATGATTCAATGAGTAGCGCAATTTATAAAATTATAAACTGTTTTACCTTTTTGACAAGACGGCCTGCTCCATTAACATCCGTGCGCACACAGGAATCCATTTTGTAGCGTCTACTAAAAGCTGAAGCTGCCTCGCGCGCTGTGAAATGTGACATACTACGGGTACCCGAGGTGGACAAAAAAGCCTCGATAGAAGTCAAAGCACTCAATCTGTCGAAAACTCGGGTACTCTGTTAATGCACTAGTGCCAAGAGCACATATGCACACCCTTATGCCTGAACATGGTGTTCGTTATGGACAATCCATGACGAGCACAGAAGTCCAATAACAGAACACCACTTGGGTTCAGATCAGGGGGGCCGTTCCTCCCAACCACACCCCTCCAGGTCTCACTGTCATTGCCCACGTGAGCGTTGAAGTCCCCCAGTAGAACAAGGGAGTCCCCAGGAGGCGCACTCTCCAATACCCCCTCCAAGGACTCCAAAAAGGGTGGGTAATCTGCGCTGCCGTTTGGCGCATAGGCACAAACAACAGTCAGAGCCCGTCCCCCCACACGTAGGCGAAGGGAGGCTACCCTCTCGTTCACCGGGGTGAACCCCAACGTACAGGCACCAAGATGGGGGGCAACAAGTATGCCCACTCCTGCTCGGCGCCTCTCACCAGGGGCAACTCCAGAGTGGAAGAGTGTCCAACCCCTCTCAAGGAAACTGGTTCCAGAGCCAGAGCCATGTGTTGAGGTGAGTCCGACTATTTCTAGCCGGAACCTCTCAACCTCACACACTAGCTCAGGCTCCTTCCCCACCAGAGAGGTGACATTCCATGTCCCAATGGCCAGCTTCTGTAGCCGAGGATCAGACCGCCAGGGTCCCCGCCCTCGGCCACCACCCATCCCACATTGCACCCGACCCCTTTGGCCCCTCCCATAGGTGGTGAGCCCATGGGAAGGGGGACCCACGTCTCCTCTTCGGGCTGTGCCCGGCCGAGCTCCATGGGTAAAAGCCCGGCCACCAGGCGCTCGCCAACGTGCCCCACCTTTGGGCCTGGCTCCAGAGTGGGGCCCCGGTGACCCACGTCCGGGCGAGGGAACATTGATTCCATTACTGTTACTCATCATAAGGGGTGTTTGGGCTGCACTTTGTCTGGTCCCTCACCTAGGACCTGTCTGCCTCTGTCATCACTCAAACCTCCTACTATAACCACATCACTCCTGTCCTGCAGCAGCTCCACTGGCTCCCGGTTAAATCACACATCATCTTCAAAATTCTACTTCTCACGTTCAAAACTATCCACAACCTTGCCCCTCCTTATCTATCTGACCTCCTACAAATCTCCATCACGCTCTCTCAGATCCTCCTCTTCGCTACATCTCCATTTACCCTCTGCCCGCCTCTCCACCATGGGGAGCAGTGCCTTCACCTACTCTGCCCTTCACCTCTGGAACGCCCTACCGCCAGACCTTCGAAATACCACCTCCCTTTCTCTGCTCAAGACAGCCCTAAAAACACACCTCTTTAGACTAGCTTATCATTAACTTTACTAAATGTATTTTTATTATTTTGCATTTTATAATGTTTATGTATTTTATATTTCAATCTGTCGCTGATAATGTTTGATCTGTATTACACTGTATTGGTTTGTTAAGTGTCCTGAAAGGCGTTTTTAAATAAAGTGCTTATTATAATATTATTATTCTTGATGATTTCAATTAGAGTTTAGGACTTTTTTTTCTTCATTTACCCTTTATTTATCTAGGTAGTCTCATTGAGCCAAGATAACTGATTTTCAAGAGACCAGTTTAGGGAGCAGATGGTGGGGGTTAAGGGCCTTGCTCAGGGGGCCAGAGTGTGGCGAATGAGGGTGGAGGCAGATGTGGGTGTTTCACCTTTTTCCACCCACATTTTTTGATGTTGTCGGTACCGGAGCTTGTACCGGCGATCTTCCGATCACAGGCCCACCGTCTCTAACCACTGCGCCACCAATCCCTATGTTTGTTAAGTGGTTCAAATGTATCTAAGGTGAGATAGGTTTGTCTGGTATGTTTATTGTGATGTAGGGTCATTGAAAAGTATCTCCTACCAGGATGTTGATCAGTCAGGAATGGTTCTGACAGCTGCTAATGATACCAGCGAGGCCTGAGATGTTCTGGTGGCTGAGAGGCTGAAGTCTTCTGGTGAACTTTGGTTCAGGTGAACTTTGGTTCACCTGTCATTGGTTGGAGAGACAAAGGTCCATGGTTACTTGTTCTGACAGTCAGCTGGGATTTACCACTCCTCTGAGGTGGGATTCTGGTTGCTAGCCGGAGCCCTGGGTTCTGGTGACGGTTTAATGTTGGGTTCTGTGAACTCCATCTTTACCGTCTCTTTTCTCTCGAGACGTCTGCAGAAGGGTGCTTCACTCTCAGTTCTCTGAAGTCAAGTTAAAGTAAAACTTAACTGTGTGTGTTAAAACAGACTGAGGATTGGTTAAACCATGAGAAAACGCATGGTTCTAAAGTCCCCAGTATAGTTCTGTGTACGTCCGTACGCAGAGGTACGCACATACTACGCAGAGGTACAAGCGTACCCCCACAGGGCATGTACGCGCAAAGCTCTAATTTTACGACCGCATATGCAAACGCGGTGTCGCACAATAAATTATCCGGCGCCGGACTGTTTTGTATGCGACACCAATGTATTAAGTTCTCCTTCTTCATCCTTGATCAGGCCTTTTCTTGTGTTTGTTTTTTGCCAAAAGGCAAGTTATCTCTTCCTCCTCCATTGACGCCATGACTGAAATGATGAGAAATGAACAAATTTGTCACGAGCGAAGTAAACTCGGGTCCAGCGTGGCTGCGGGAGGTTCTGCAGATTTCCTGGTGTGCTGTTCTGATGTGTGGGCTGCAGGACCTTCGCTCCCTGATTTTTTTTTAGAACTTTTATTAACACATAAACACAGAACACCGCAACGGCTGGAGCTGCCAGCTCTCGACCTTTTTTTCTCGACCTGTCAATCAATGCAGTAGGCGTGTCAGCAAATGACCAATCAGCAACCTCAATTTGTCCCGTAGGTAAACACTCCTTTATCTGGAGTTGCGCTGCAGCTGCTCAAATGACATCAAGAATTTGGTGCAAAAACGCGAGAATGTACGCGAGAATGTATGCTGGAGTCTAGGGCTGAACTCTCTGCGTACAGTACGCACGTACGGACACGCGTACGAACGAACGCCGAGCTATACTGGGGGCTTAACTCTTGTCCTTTGTTTTTCACAAGAGCCTTATTAAACAAATCTAAAATCCTTGATTTGCCTCAAAAGTTTCCTTCTAAGCAAAATAAGACAAAGTAATATTATCTTAAAGACACATTACTTGAAACACACATGTCTCATGAATATTACGGGGCGGCCGTGGCGTAGTGGTAATGGCAGTCGTCCCCCGATCGGAAGGTTGGAGGTTCGAATCCCGGTTCCCCACACCATGTGTCGTTGTGTCCCTGGGCAAGACAGTTAACCCCAAGTTGCTCCTGGTAGGACTGGATGGCGCCTTGCATGGCAGTCTGCCGCTACCGGTGTATGAATGTGTGTATGAATGGGTGGATGGCTGGTATTGTAAAGAACTTTGGGGCCCCTCATAGGGGGCTGGAAAGCGCTATATAAATAAGCTCCATTTACCATTTACCATTAATTTAAAATATGAAATTTTTAGAATCAAACTTAAATCATGCAATGCTTTAACAGAGGTGTCACTGTTGACGATAGATCTTGTAAAAAAAGAACGTCAAATTGAACAAACAAAGGCTCTTTCATTGTTATCTTCATGGGAACAAGTCTGAGAAAAGTCCTCCTTTCCCACACGGATACAGAGATACATGTGCTCTAACTGTTCAAACTGTCTCAAGTTCATATAAAATCTCATAGAAAATATATCTCAGGCCTTGGGTTATTGAGTTCACATTGAGTTTAAACAGTTAACATGGAATAACAGCTTTATTACATTGTGTTAACTTTGAAAGTTTGTGAGATGAGACAAAGAATATCAGTAAAATAGGATGTGTTCCCAATAGAATGGATTAATTTTATTTTAACAGTTTCAAACACAAAACAAAGTATTTATTAAGTTGAAGTGATCTATTTATGTGGTGAGGTGTTCCCCTACACTATTAACTTAAAAGATGCTATGGAGGTGTCCCACAGAAACCTATAAATAAACAACTCTGTTCCCCATCAATCATTTTGTTCCCATAGATCTACAGTCATAATCATAACCATTACAACAAATGTTCTCGGTTTTGACAATATGACTTTTTGCACAAGTTTTTAGATAAAAAAACAAAACATATTGCATTTGAACTTAAGAACACAACTCTGCAAACTACATTAAAATATCTGAAAACAAAAAGCATTGTTATGCCCTAATAGCCTTTTTATCTTGCACAAGAAATGCATTGCTGTTAAAAGGTGTTACACATTTAAAGCTGCCCTTGTATGTGCTCCTCGCCATTGGTCTTCCGATATTAATATTGTCCCCACTTCCTCTTTAAGCCAAGTCATCAGATAGCTTTGTCACCTCTGCTCAGCTCTTATAATGTGCCTTCATATCATCTCTCCGTCACAAGTCTACTCATCCATATTAATGGGAAATCAAATTGAAGCACGTCCTTTGCTCCCCTTGTCACTTTTGCACAGGTATTAATGGAAGCAATTAACCTGTTAATTATTAGCATATCGTAATGCCATTTTGCTTTCTTTTTTTTGTAAAAATAAATCAAGCTGCATCCAAATGGCTAAAAAGAACATTAATAATTTGGCTGTCAATTAGATTCTATGATTTTATCAGTGTGTGTCATTTGTTTGGCTTGTGTTTCACCAGAACAAATACCCCATTTATTTCTTCCTAGTGGCGGTAGGAAAATGAAACAGCCCTCTGTAGAGATTTGTCCCTCGTTTGCCGTTGTCATCTCTTTAAACTGCTGGGTCATTATGGCTCCACAAGCAGCTTGTCTTAATGTCTTCTAACTTAACACTAATGACTGACTCTGCATCTGTCCCTGCAGGGAGAAGAAAAGACAAGAACGCCATGAAAATTCATGCTAACTCGTCTTTGTAGCAATAAGGGCCACAATTCAAAAATGCATCCACTTTCTCTGTCTTTTTCATTACATTGCTGGAAGTTTTTTTTTTTATGCCTATAAAAAAAACTGTATTTTACCATTAGAGAAGAAATAAATGAAACACAAGCGGAGAAAATAAAGTGCAGGAAATGCAATGAAAATTATTGGGATTTTGTAAGAGTCTACGGAAGGTTTCGTTAGCGTTTCAGTGTTCGCATTTTACAAAAAAACACAACAGGAAGGCTGGAGATGAAAAGAAGAAAGCAAGTGAGCAAAGAAGACAGGCTTTCCTTATCTCCCATTTTCTACTTCCTTTTCTTCTTCTTCTTCCCCACCGATTAATTTTTACTGTATCGCTTGCTTCTTTTCTCTCCCGCCTCGTTTCTTCTTCTTTTTTTCCAGCTCTGCACCGTGTTGGATAACCCATGCATATTTAACACAGCTGCATCTTCAAAGCTATGAACTTATTCATTAGCATTTAGAGTGCTAATGAAAGCATGCAGAGTGCTAGCACCCTCACTGTTTCTCAGCATCTACACTCAACTCCTCTCAACCAACTCCCCCCTTGTATTGAAACACTCACTTCACACACACATATACGTCCCTAACACACCCACATCCATGCACCTCTGCCTTCCTATCTCTTTTCTTTTTTTTGTGTGTGTATTCCGGACAGAATTAAATTATTTGACTTAAAAACTTAAAAACAGGAACATGTGTGGGTGAGAAAGAAGAACCCTATAGAGTTTGCTTCCTCTGCCTCTTCATCTTCACTTCCCCTCAAGGTTGCTCTGTTCATTTCTCGCCCGTCTTTTTTTTTTGGTTTCCTTTCTAGCTTGGCAGTGGTAAGAAAACGATGTGAAGAGTTCCCATGGGTCACGAAGGTGTGCTACTCATTCCTTCACATGTCCTCATTCTCTCTTTTTCTCATTTGTCTCCTCTTTAGAGCCATGCTGCTCTCTCGTAGAGCAGACAGCTGGGTGCTTGGTTAATTGGACAGGAAGGAGTGTCCTCCTAACCCATTCACTTCCTCTCAGTGAAAGAATTGTAATGGGGGCTTCATTCCTCACAGCCTTCAGGGCTTTGACACAGTTCTTTTAGTGACATTTTGTCTCTGGATCTTCCTGAATTACGTCAGTTTTACACTAAATCTCAGTTCAACCCTATCCACAGAGGGGTCAAATTGCAGTCCTCAGTAGCCACTAACCTGCATGTTTAAAAGGTGCTTATTTTGCCCCAGCTATTAAACAAATGACTCTTTCATTGGCTTTTGAGAATGTAATGACTTGCTGAGAACTCAGTTAATTTAAATCAGGCATGCTGGAGCAGGGAAACAAGGAAAACTTGGAGCACAGTGGCCTCTCTGCATATGGCACACCATGCTTTTTTAGGACTTTTTCAGTTATTTTTTGAAAGTATAGGAAAGATCAAGGCATTGGTCCATGTGGCCCTTTTATTTTGAGATTTTATTGGGCATATTTCAAACAAAATATAAAACAACAACTTTATTTTCTTACATATGTACTTTTTCTCTCTTCAAAACATTTTATTGTCACAAAAATCATTGTGATGTCTAGTTTGGTGTGTTTTGAATTAATGTACAGTATTTGGCATCACCATTCATTATTCTTATCGAGCTTAACAAACTTTTTTTTCTGATAACTTTTTTTCACTGTCAGATCCATTGTAATGTCTCATTTTGTATTTCCTGGGCATTTTGACATCACATCTGCTTTTTTATGTAGGCTATTATTTATTAACCTTTAAAAGCCCACTGAGATCACAGATCTCTTTTGCAAGAGAAGCCTGGGCCTGAAGGCAGCCTAACATGCATGTTTTTAGTTTGTGGGAGAGAACCAGAGTACCTGGAGAAAACCCACGCCAGCACGAAAAGAACATGCAAACTCCACACAGAAAGACCCCAGGTCCAACCGAGGATGGAACCCAGGACCTTCTTTCTGTGAGGCAAAAGTGCTAACCACCGAGCCATCATGCTGACATTTTATTTTATTTTTTTGGCAAAGGAGTTCTGGCAACTGGTGTAAACTTCCTGAAGGGGCGTCACATTTCATAGCGTAATGTTTTGACTAGAGTTGCATGATATTAGAAAACTATGCAGATGCATTATTGCAGTGACTGCACCCATTGTACCAGTAATAAACACAATATAGTCATTGGTCTTTTTCTCATTGCAAAGCTTTAAATTAGCTTTAGACACCTCAATCAGTGAGGTTTCATTTGATTGCCAACTATAATATGGTCAAGCAGCTTGTGTCTGTAGTTTATCAGAGCCAGTTGCATCATAATATTGTACTTATTTACACTGTGACAACATCAGTTGACATATTGCCCAGTCTGAGTTTTCACCACTATCCTTTATGACTTAAAATTAAGGTCAAGCATTAGGAAGGTTGGGGTACATTCTCAGTCATCTGGACATGGCAAACCATGACAGTCTTCAAGCAAAGCAACTGGATTTGTTTTCTTGTTAGTCGTTATTTGAAGATATTTGGCTAATAATTCCAAGCTTGAAACTCCATGGTTTTCTTAAAGTGAGAAAACTCATTTGATGAGTAGCGATGAGTAGCATCACTGTCAGCTAATGTAAAGAAAAAAAAATCCAGATGTTTTGTTTTAAATCTCTTTGTAATGTTTTTGGGACTGGGGTAAGTGTAATGATTCAGCCTTAAAGTCAAGGATGTGCTTTCAAATTCACAGTGGCTCCCAGGATACAGACTCATCACACTCTCACACAAACATCGAGCAGCCCATGCAGGTAGCCCTGTCCGAGAGACAGTGGGCACACTGGAGTAAAAAGGGAGGAAGTGGAGAGTGTGGTAAAAGCAGGGGAGGGTAAAGGTAGACGGTGGAGATTGTGGGTGTTTTGTTGAAAAGAGGGGACTGGAATGAGGGAGTTAATCTTCAGGGGAACAGATTGGCAACAATTTCCTCTCTCGTTGTCCTTCAGAAAGAAGCACAAGCTGTGCATTTTCAGACACAAACATTCACTCTCTCTCCCATACACACACACACACACACACACGCGCACACACAGGCATCCACAAACTGAAAGGAGGAACTCTTCATGGTAAACAGTCCAGTTATGCCATTCATGGTGCAAATGTACACGTATCCAGAAAGTGATCCTGATCCATCACTCTCATGAACAGGCACTGATGTGTAGAAAATTCACTCGTTTTCACTGGTCAGTTGCACGTTTTTGGCACTAACACACTTCAACTTGGGGGGTGACCACAGAATGGAGTCGGCGACTTGAACCATTTGGGTCAATAAAACACGGGGGACGTCTCAGCTCAAAAGGAAATTGATTTTTTTTTCCAGCGGCTGAGAGTGTGTTGTGACCTTCACCAACGTAGATGCTTTTCAGGCGACTTCGTGGGGATTGAGCTGCATTTTGTCATTGATTGTTAAAAATCTAATTTCACCACTACACCACTGGCGCTTTCAGCAATTCACATTAAGTTACATCAATATTCTGAAACTATATCACCTCAAGCATCAGCTTAATTGGCTTTACTAAACTTTAAAATATGGAATTTATTATTTTAATATAATGTAGTTAGTGTGAGATCTAAGGACTCAGTTTGAATTTGCCTCTGTACTTATACACATATAGTACATTAACTATAGCATGTTTTGTTCTTCTGCATGAACATTATCTAATTATGCTGAAGTCTTAACTTACTTTAACTAACTTAATTTAGTTTGAAATGAATGTGTACTTATTCATCACATATATTTTTTTTATTTTAAAAGTACCACTGATTTCCAAATGATGGGATTAATTTCTGTAGCAAAGCTAACACTTTCTTTTTCCATTGGTTGACAATGAGTACAGTAAGTTTATTGGAAAACTTGTATCCCTTGTTTATGTTTATGTTTATTAAATTTGTTCATTTTTTTACAAAAGAAACAATACAAGACAATCTCATAAATGATAGTGTACAAAATATAAAAAAATGAAAGGTAGCAGAAAGAAGAATAAATCTTATTATATCTGCCCCTTACTTCCAACAATCAGATTAAACAACAATAATCAACCATGTAAACAATAATAATCTTCAACCAACTTTTTCCAACAATCAGATTAAACAATAATAATCTTCAACCAACAGTACAAAATGACTAACTCTTTCTAATTTTCTAACTAATACAATACACATTACGCTATTTCATATATTTTTTTAACACATTTGTTTTGATCATTTTTTTAAATGTAAACATTGACTTGGCATTTTTAACTACATTCTCCAAGCCATTCCATAATCTAATTCCCTGGATTGAGGTAGAACGTCCCTTCAAACTAGTTCTGAATTGTGGTTTTACAAACAACTCTGTCCCCTTAAGATTATAACAACTTTGTCTTTTAACAAAGTGCATTTGGATATTTAAAGGCAATGCATTATTTTGAGCCCTATACATAACTGATAAAATATTATAGTCTACCAAATCATGGAACTTCAATAACTTTAGTTGATAAAATAATGTACTTGATGGATGACGGTAATGTTTTCTAGTGATAATTCTTACAGCTCTTTTCTGTAATACAAAAATAGGCTTTGTGATTGTTTTACACGCTTTCCCCCAAACATCAATACAATAGATTAAGTGTGGAACAATGATTGTGTTATACAACAAATACATTTAGTTTAGGTATGAAGCCATAACATCCTTTGGAATGTAGCAGATTTTTTTATAGGAACTGCTTCAAATCCAGATTATGTACAACAGTTCATACAATGGCCTTATGAGTACTTTTAGATTGGACAGCTTGCAGCAAAAAAAGCACAAACCCTGACACTACCACTCCCATACATCACCTACTGGACAAGCTTCTGAAACTGCAATAATTCCCATCTCCAAAACTATTTTTTCAAATAAATTTTAGCTTTAGCCCATCCATCCAAGTAACATTTTTCCACGAAGCCGTAGGCTTGCACAAACAATGTTTGCTAAACTGTGAAAGAGCAGCAGTGTTCTCTTTGTAGCTTTCTATTTGCAGCCTGGCTACATTATTCAATGTTCTCCGGATGGTAGCTTTATCATCACCTGCAGCCATGGGAGGTGCACCTGTGTATTTGGTTGTGTCTGTGCAAGTGTTGAAGAGTTTCTCTGTCTGTTAACAAACCCACAGGTTTACCCCAGTAAAGAAGATAAGGACTTTATTGATCCCGCAGGAAATTGTTGTGCCAGGGTTTCAATACAAAGGAGCATGCACAAGGAATCACACACGATACAAAGTATAATCACTGCCTGTGCATCTAACTGGTTGGCTTTTAGAGTGAACCCAATTCAATTCACATTCATACAATGTTTAAATGTAAATATTCAATATTTAAATATGTATATATTCATATTTAAATATTCAAGATGGCTACCACAGCTAATTGACCTTAGAAAACTTAAAATGACTTTCTTAATTAAAAATTTCACCCATGTAAAAGCATGGTGTGGTAATAGCTCAATGTAATCCCCAATTTAACAATCTGACCTCATGTGGTGGGTAAAGTGCTGTTTTAGAAAACAATATAAGCATTGGATAATTTAAGGTAGGAATTAAGATAAAGTTAGCTTGTTTTGTAATCAAAGATTGTTTCTCATTTTGCTTTTGTTTTCTCAAAAAGATAACAATAATTTGAAAAAGTTAACTACACTTTCCTCCAGCACTGTAGTAGACAAACTTTGATTTGTTTTGAAAACCAATCTCATCATTGATAATGTGACAATCTATTTTCAGCTTAGAAAATAAACAGTTACATTTATTTAAATTTAAATAATCTCAGGCTCAAACTATTTACTTGGACTGAAAATGATAGATGAATGTTTCAGGTGTCAACAACAACAACAAAGAAGAATTAGGAGAAAAGTTGTCACATTTAATAAAAGTAATGTTTTGTCTGTTTCTAGACAAATGCAAAAATAAGGAAATTATAATACTGTAATTGTTTTAGCCGAGTTAGCTGTTATGAGAAAATTGTGCATTTTGGGGGTTCATTTTTACCAAGGTCCTGAGAAAAAGTGTGATGCTAAAAACTCAGACAGCACTAGATCTTTGTTTCAAATAATAAAAGAAAAAAAGGAGAAAAGTTAAAGGTGATATTTTGAACATTGATATTTTCACCATAATCTTAAATTATGTTAAAGTTCAGAGAATCAGTAATGCCTTATCATTGGGTCCTAAAACTTTACTTTTTTGCTTGTGACACACAATCATGAGCTTATACTCTGTATATATATATATATATATATATATATATATATATATATATATATATATATATATATATATATATATATATATATATATATATATATATATATATATATATTAGGGGTGTTGATCGATTAAATTTTTTTAACTAATTAATCGCACATCAGTTTTAAAATTAATCGCGATTAATCGCGATTAAACACTTAAAGGCAACTTATAATAAAGATGGATTCATTCATCAGTTAAGTCATAACCTTTATTGTTTTTACTTTCACACAGTGTTTAAAAACTGAAATAATTTTGTAAAGAAAATGCAGCATCTAATTAAAGTGCATTGCAAACATTCATTTTGTGGTTCAAAAACATTTTACTGTTTGATAAAACTGTATGAATTAGTGTGAACTGAAATTTAGAACCTTACAAAACATTTCTGCTTTGTTTTAAACGCGTTTGTTCAGCGCTGCCAATACTCGACTGTGTTAAATTCTTTACCTCCTGCTGTAAAGTGGCAACCTCCCTTTGTGCTGTTAAACATGATGTAGAGACAGCCCGGCGTACAGCAGTTTCAAAGTCTAGCTTGGCCTTTAACAGAAGGCTTAATTTAGCCAAACGTTTATCTCTGTCTGCTTTCTTTTCAGCCGTTGTGGTTCCAGCTGTTACAGTTTTTAATGCACTGTCCACATCTGCTTCCTCCATCAACTGTGTCTCTTCATGGTAGTTTGTGATGGGCCCTGTGAGTGAAAATAAGGCACATTCGATCCAATCTGCTTTGGTCGGGTCGTGGCCTTGAGGTGGCACAGGCTGCCCTGTATCAGAGGTGTCAGGGGTCTCACCCTCTGTGCCTGCCATCTTTTATCTGGATTTTCAGTGAAAATCAAAATAAAAGATGTTCTGTATTCGTTATTCTAAACTTTTCACTATTTGAAATAAACAGGAAAGTTTAAATGTGCACAGGACAACTGTGGAAGATGATGTGTCAGAGAAAGGAAGAGAAAGGAAAAATTTTTTAGTTATCTGGAGTGAAAACTGTACTTTTGTTTGTTATTTTAAATTCTTTGTATTTAAAATAAGCAAAAATGTTTGTCCGTACCTCTGTTATTCTAAATATTTTATTTAAAATAAACAGGAGCTATTGTTTGTGTACAGAACAAAATTAAAAGCTGGTAACTCACCATAAAATGCTGACTTTTTATGATGTTTTTTGTGAACGTGACTGTTCGTCACTCAAAGTGCACCAGGAAATGACGACACAAATAGGCGGGTCGACGCAGCGCGTCACCAGCTCTGCTGTGCTGAGCGAGGCGGAGCTCGCTACACAGATACGTGACGTCAACCAATCAATCACAGTGCTTGTAGTCCTTTTCCCAAGCAACCATGGTAAATGTAGTTTTCTAACCTTCGACCAATGAAGTACCGGAAATGACGACAAAGTGGGTTGGTCGCAACGGCGTGCGTTCCCACTACAGCGAATCAGCGTTCGCTACGAGTGATTGACAGCTCCCAGCTCTCGTTTCATCCAATCACAGCTCATAAACAAACGTGTACTTGGACACGTAGCTCTAACGTTAGCTCGCACAACAGACCACAACTTTATAGACTCTTAAAACAACTCAGACGCTACAAATTAACTTTCCAAAATTCTGAAACATGCGGCGAACACACCTAGACAGGCCAACTTAGTTACGCTCAGTAACACAGCACTGCAGCTGTTGAACAAACACGGACTCTCTCGGAGCGCGTCAACGTCGGTTCTGGTCCACTTCGTCGTGGATCAGAAACTCGGGTCTGAACAGAACCACTATCCGACTACGTTCTACAGTAATATGCTTCTCTGACCTGCTCTAAAATGTAAAATACCACAACAGCAATCTTGTAGATGTTAAATTAGCTTTCAGGCTTTTGACTCGGCGGTCAAACAAAGCCACAGAACAGGAGATGTAGTTCTGTCCACCCAGAGTTTCCGTAACATACCTGTGAAAACACAAATTAATAAACAATAATCAGGTCTTTCTTGTAAATGAGTCCTTGAGGCTCATTGAGACTAACCTGTGTAAGTAAAGGTTGACTGAAAAAAAAATCATTAGAGCTTTTATTTAATTTCTTTTACTTTCACAGTGTTTAAAAACTGAAATCAAAACATTTTACTGTTTGATAAACTGTATGAATTAGTGTGAACTGAAATTTAGAACCTTACAGAACATTTCTGCTTTGTTTTAAACCACATGTATAAGATCTACTCTTCATTTATCCAGCTACTAAGGCAAACCAGTCTCTACATTACCTTCAAGGCCTTCTTGAATCGCAGTATGTTGACAGTTCATCATCTGAAGGCTCCATGACTCTGAACAGGTGGCAGAAGGCAGGCAGCACCACAGAACAGGAGATGTAGTTCTGTCCACCCAGAGTTTCTGTAACATACCTGTGAAAACACAAATTAATAAACAATAATCAGGTCTCTCTTGTAAATGAGTCCTTGAGGCTCATTGAGACTAACCTGTGTAAGTAAAGGTTGACTGAAAAAAAACTCAGAGCTTTTATTTAATTTAATTCATTTATTCATTCATTTAGAGTAAAAAAGCAAATTCATCAAAAAGAAAAACACTGAATGAAAAGGGAGCAGAAAGAAGAATTATATTTTATTTTAAACACACACACACTAACTAACCAATATCAAACTTAACTACAAAGAAAAAGAAATAAAACCGTACCTGCATGGCTCAGGTAGCTCCTCCAACTTTTTCAGCTCAGCTTCTGTGAGCAGGGGGATTTCACCGTCTGTCCCGAGCGTTGTTGTTGTTGTTGTTTTTTTCTCAATGTTCCATTCGTGTCCAGCCCCTGGACGTGCTGCGCGCAGGCCTCTGCTTTGAGTGGGGCTCGGTAGATTTACTCACAGTTAAAACAAAGGAGTGCAGGCTCCAGCTGCCATAAATAAAGTGAGCCGTGACACCCAAATAGTTATCATTGCTAGCAGAAGTCCAGTGATCGCATGTGGGTGGAGGTACGGTGCTTTCGCTAACAGCGTTAGCAAGCGGAAACCGGAAGTGAGATTCGGCATCCGGGGGGAGCTTTTCAAAATAATCGTTGCGTTATTTTATTTTAATGCGTCATAATAAATAAAATAACGCACATAATTAACGCGCTAATTTCGACACCATTAATATATATATATATATATATATATATATATATATATGTATATATATATGTATATATATATATATATATATATATATATATATATATATATATATTATATATATATATATATATATAATGATGGGGAAGAGCAACAAATAAAAAACAT
Source organism: Garcialebias charrua (assembly GCA_038048925.1). Classification (NCBI taxonomy): domain Eukaryota; kingdom Metazoa; phylum Chordata; class Actinopteri; order Cyprinodontiformes; family Rivulidae; genus Garcialebias; species Garcialebias charrua. The sequence continues at coordinate 21,300 of JBBPBX010000373.1, forward strand.
CACTGTAGTTTTAATGTTGGAATGAAAACTTGTTTGGATTTTATAATAAATTTATCAGATGTTGTAGACATTTTCATGACTGATATAAGGTGATTTAAACATGTTAGATGTAATTGCATTTTTTAAATATTGCATCTAAATGACCAGTTCTGTCTTGTTTATGATAGTGATCTTATTTACTGGCAGCTGAATAGTGAGATTAAAATCTGATGTTTATCTAATTTTTGATAAGTAGTTAGCTATTTACAAAAAAAATAGTAGTGTCTCCTAATGTTTTATCAACATATACGGTAATTCAGCATCCACCACAGAATTGTTTATAATAGTAATGTATTGTGTATTGATTAAAACAAAAGATAAGACAGCTATCATGTTGTTGGCTGTAGTATAAAAATTGATCTCGTATTAGTTGGTGCTATTTATTTTTCTTATTTAACCTTCCTACGGTGTTAGGGTCCGTAGTGACCCGTTTTAAATTTTAAATCATGATACTGTCTTTTAAATATTTTTTTTGCATCAAGGCTTTTTGACTTTGTCTGGAACCTTTATTTAAATTTAAAAAAAAAAAACATTTTTATTTTATTTAAATTTAAATTTTATTTTTTATAAAACAACACGCACTCGCCGCGCTGGGGTCATATGTGACCCAGTTATGGTATAAGACTATCAACCAATAATCAGTGTCAAAACTGAAATCATAAACACACTGTCTGGAACCTTTATTTAAAAAAAAAAATATATATATATATATATATATATTTATTTAAATTTATTTTTTATTTTTTATAAAACAACACGCACTTGCCGCACTGGGGTCATTTGTGACCCAGTTATGGTATAAGACTATCAACCAATAATCAGTGTCAAAACTGAAATCATAAACACACTGTGACCTCACTAACTTTGTCATACATATGTTATTTTAGAGATGTGTTCTAATACTTCTTAAAAAAACACTGTTTTGAGGGCATTTTTTGGCTGATTTAAGACGTGTCACAACTGACCCGTTAACATCATAAGTGCGTGCGGGATCTCGACCCGCTAGGAAGGTTAATGTTCATTCCCTGCTTTCTAAAAAGATCTTACAATGCTCGTTAACTTTAACCCACCTGTATGTATGTATAGACTCTGTGCCTTTGCTAAGCTGTTATGTTGCTTACAAAGATCAAGAGCTTATAGTGTGTGTTAAGAGGAGACAATTATGGACATTTTCAGCTCAGTCTGCTTTAACGCCACTTTTGTATGAGTATAGAAAACAAATTATAATTTTATTTTGGTGGTCTGTTATGCAACCACTTACTCCATCTTGTGTCTGAGAAAAATCTATTTTAGTTCCTTTATTATAAGAACTTCTTGCAAGAAACAAAATGATTCTGTGCACCTTTCATCAGTAGATAATCTCTGTGAGAACTATCAACTGCACAATCCTACAGCTCAGGTAAGCATCTCATTTTACATTACATGAAGACATCTGGGAACGTACATAAGCAACATATATGACCTGAAATGAGGCAACAACACACATTTAATTTGTACCTGTTTTCTTACATTTAACCAGGAAGGTGAGAAACATCCTACAAATTTCATCTTATTTAAGAATAAGAATAAAAGAATAAGAATAAAAATTACAATCCAGAAAAAAACTAAAATTTATATTAATAACAATTTACTTTTTAATGTTTCATCAGCAAAGTTTTTAGGTGTAATGATGAGAAACTTTGTTTTAAGAATCACTGTGAATCTGTGTATAAAAAGATTTCTAAATCTTTAGGTATTATAAAAAAGGTTAACCCATATCTAAAAACAAGTAATTTATTGACTTTGTAAAATAGTTTAATTTATCCCCATATTTCTTACTGTAATTTAATTTGGGCTAGTACCTATCCTTACTTGCAGTCAATCCATAAACTTCAAAAGTCTTTTGTAAGAATTGTCACTAACTCTCCTTATTTAGCTCCATCCACACCTCTCTTTAAAAAATTAGAAATTCTTACAATCTATGATGTGAATAAGTATCAAACAGGAATCCTCGTGTATAAAGTTATATGTATTCCACTTTCTTTACCTAAATATTTTCATAATTTCTTTGAGTTTAATTCTTCTTATTATTCATACAAGAAGGTGGTGTAATTTACATATCCCCTTCAGTAGAACAACTGTTGCTAAATTTTCATTCATGTATCAGGGTGTTGTGCTGTGGAACAGTTTAAAACAATTAAGTGAATCATGTATCGTTGTGTCTTTATCACATCATTTTGTGATCTACAGTGCCCAATAAATCAACAAATTAAGCAAAACACAGTTATTTGTTGTTTATTGATTTGAAATCATTTTTTCCAGTGTTGTAACTGTACAACTATACAATCAATAGCATAACTAAAGGTAAAACGTAACAATTTATGATTCTACAAAAACAATTTAATGTCATACAAATCCTAATTTGAAGGGGGGGAAAAGATTGTTTGGTTTTGGAACTGCTCAGTTAAATGTATTGCTGTATTGCTTCAGTGTTACACTGCACTTCTTTTTACTAATAAAATGCTCACAGTATGTAAAATAAGGTCATAAACAAGCCATTTTAATTGGCAAAGAGAGCACTAATCTGTGACCATTGGCTCCCGTCTGCCTCAATTTGCTCATAAATGAGTTTTATTGTTGTCCCAAAAGTTGAAACATGCAGAAATCGCCAAACAAAAATGTATTTGAGTTTTAGTGCAGAAGTTTTATGAATTTCTGGTTTCCTTGTCTCTTTCTGAAAATAATTGTTCATGAAATATCAAATGCATTTGTGAGAAAATACTAGACTGCATGTGTGTAATTATCTCACAGGGGCACATTTTGCCATAACAATCTTTATCTACCCAATTCTTGTGTCAGTCTTTTATAAAGAGAAAAAAAAATCTATTCAGTACCACCTACAAATCTTAAAACTGGCAGTGCTTCTTTTCTTTTTTTTCTTTCCCGGTTTAGTTGCACTTAGCTGTCATAGACAATGTAGTTTATAGATATTCTGTACTGTTTATATCACAGGGCATACAATGATAAAGGAAATTAATAATGAGCTGCAATAAAATGTATTATTTAGCCATGACTGTAGTAGCAACAGGACAGGACTGTCTGTTGTGTTTTCTGTGTGTGTGTGTGTGTGTGTGTGTGCGTGTGTGTGTGTGTGTGTAT
>JBBPBX010000373.1:24879-42682 GCA_038048925.1 Garcialebias charrua
TAAGCCCATTTTGGGTTTTTATGACCTCTCCTGCACATTTTGTTTTTTAATTTTTTCTTTTATGTGTATAGTTTCTTTTTGTGCAAACAATAAAAAGAAAACAAAACAAGCTGACTGCTACTCAGGACACAAAAAAAGCAAATAACTCATCCCAAAATGGTTTAGTGACTTGAGCAAACTTTACATAAAATATTTTAGAAATTGTCACGTTCACATAAGGTAATCTACCTTCTTCTTGTTTTTTTTCCCCACCATTTTCTCAACTAAATGTGTTGTAGGAAGGTCATCTACACTTCAGCTCAGAAACTACAACTAATAACCTTCCATCCATCCATCCTTCCATCCATCCATTATCTTTTACCCGCTTTTTCCATTTTGGGTCACGGGGGTTGCTGGTGCCCATGTCCAGCAATCACTGTGCGAGGAGCGGGGGACACCCTGGACAGGTCTCCAGTCCATCAGGGACACACAGAGACAAACAACATTCCCTCTCTCACTCACACCTAAAGATAATTTAGAGTTACCAATCAGCCCAACATGCATGTTTTTGGTCTGTGGGAGGAAAATGAAGTACCCGGAGAAAACCCATGCATGCATGGAGAGAACTTGCAAACACCACCCAGAAAGGCCCCTGGACCGGGATTTGAACCAGGGACCTGCTCGCTGAGAGGCAGCAGCTCTACCAGTTGTGCCACCGTGCTACCCTACCAATAACCTATTCTTATTTTAAAAATGATCGATAATTGGTTTTAGAATTAAGCAGGTGTAAGAGTTGTAAGAGTTGGGAGTTCAAATCCACCAGCAGTTTGCTGAAGTGTCCCTGGGCAAGACACTGAACCCCTCATTGCCTCTGATGTGTGTCCCATCGGTGTATGAATGTGATAAAGCACTGATCAGTCTCTTTAAAATTATTTGTTCAATTAGCTTTGTAGAGATCTAGTGGAGTGCTGTATGAGGGTAAATGAAGCACAGATTGTGGTGTAAAACGCTTTGAGTGTCTTGATAAGATAGAAAGGTGCTAGACAAGTACAGTCCATTTAGTCCATTTAAATAAAAATGCCTGAGACATTTCAGACTTCAAATCAAAGTCTGTGTTCATGCTCTTTACGCTAAACTCCTGAGATGTTACTTTAGACTTTAGGTTAACCTCAACGACTGCCGTCAAACAGTTCTTTCTGCTGGAACAGGAGCTACCACCGGTAGTCAGACGTGGTCATTATTATTATGAAGATGTCAACACCAACCGAACAAAAACTGTTCAGGAGAACAAAACTGAACTCTTACCATTGTGCAGAGGCGAGGAGCACTCAAAGCCAGGTCCACCAAAGCAGGTAGTACATCGTCAAATAGGTGCTGTACCTCACAGTGCTCAAGATACTGCAGAGAAGGCAAAACCAAAAGTTTTTATTCATTTTCCACTCGATGTGCTGAACTGGAGCTGGATGTCTGTCTTGTCAATGCTAGAAACCTTTAGTTTATTTTAGTTATACTTTTTATACTCTTTTTTTATACTAGTATGCAAAAACTCAGGACAGTATTATGTTCATTAAATGTTTAATGTTTTAGTTTTAGAGTTGGTGTAAATTTTCATACTCTTATACCACTATGCAAAAAACTCAGGACAGTGTTAGTTTTACTATTTTATGCTTATGTCTATTATTATATGTTTCAGTGTTTCAATGTTTAGATGTTTACTGTTGCACCGAGGGACTGAGAGAAACGCAATTTCGGTCCTGTGTATGTCCTGCACTGTACATATTGCAGATCTGACAATAAAGTTGACTTTGACTTTACACGGCAGCACTGAAGCAAGCAGAATTAATAATTGTAGACATTTGTGTAACTACTCTCTAAAATAAATATAATTAACAATGATTCAGGAGTAATAAATCCTGTGTGCTCACTCTTCTTCTTCATCAAAGAATCCACATGAAACCGGAGTACAACACGCACGTGTTTTTTTTTTGGTCGGTGGGGAGGAAACCGGAGTACAACACGCACGCTTTTTTGTCTTAACCTCCTGATAAAGGAGTCAGATCTCCAAGTCAAATGAAATTAAAAACAATTATAACATATAATTTAATCAATTGTGTTTTTAAACTCTTTTTTGCTTGTTTTGTTTTTACATTTTGAACCTCTAGTTTTCCATATACAGTGTAGGCTAAATAACCTTTTCAATATTTATGATAAAATGTTAAAATAGAGGCATGGCAATGCCAATAAAGATATATTCTATTCTATGGTAATAGATTTTACCAAAAATGTCAGAAATTTCTTTTGTATTAGTACGCACGGTAGTATGAAAAGCAGATGTTGGTTTTTAATTAAAGCTTATCTTTTAAACATACAGTATAACAGTTAATGGGATGTCCTCCCAAGCAACAACATCAAAGTTCATGTGAAGGCAGCAAAGGTGTATTGCTGTAAAAATAAAAAATAAATTAAAAAAGTGATGTTTCACATCTCAGATATCACAATTTAAACATGTGTTAGTTAAAAAAAAGTGCAGCAGAGCCACTCACTGCACAGGACCGGATTCAGAGGAAAACCACTATCAATCTGGGAAAGAGCTCAGCGCGACCGAGGCATCCATACGTCAGATGCAGCTTACCTCAGCATCCACGGGCAATTCCCTCTAAAATAAACACCCAGGTTTTTCATCATACACCCAGATTTACAGCACAATCATTTATGAGTGTATTGGCTTCGAATGTCACGGTCATCAATCACTTGCCTCATTCTATCAAGGTAAGCAGGGGAGCTGGTGCTGATTAAATGGACCTTCTGGAGCAAATGCAAATGGCCAATTGTGGGAAGAGTGGCAGGCGGGTTGGATTTTCAAGAGGAAGTCCTCTGCGGTTGACTTGGCTTGGAACATTTATATGGCTGCAGAGCAGGTCTGACTAAATGCTGTCAGAAGTAATGAGCTGGCAGACATCATAAAGTGCTCCAGTGGGACTAATAGATAGTAGTTGGTGATGCAGCAGGATGAGGGCAGAAAGATGACGGTACTACATTTTTACAGCTAAAGCAGCAAGTTGGCCTAAGGGTTAAACTACAGAGACAAATTCTACATTTGATGTCAATAAATGTAATACAAGACAGTTCAAATCTAGTGATAGATGAGCAAACTATCTACTGTATTCTACATGTTCTGGTTATTGGTAACAATCACTTTTCTGGCAGCTGGAACTTCAGATTTAAAGGTTTAATTTAGAGGTTTTCCAGTGCACTTTCAAGCAAACTGAAATTTTTATAGTCAGTTAATCAAAGTGACGAAAATGAGAGCATTCAGCTGTGGTTTTGTCTTGGCGCTGAATGTTTTTAGATAAGAGCAACATCACTTATTCTTGGACTGTGATCCTACTCAACTTTCAAACGTTCATCAGAAAATGACACGGTGACAGTTTCATTCAGCTGAGGGGGAAACACTAAGATGATTTACAGACAAGACATAATTTGGATAACTTTTTTTTCCCTCTCCTATGGCTATTACACACTGAGTGGAGTGTCAATCATTGGCCATGGGGCAAATGTGAAGCCGCACAATTACCCCTCGAGCTCCAAAAATGTCGCTCAAAATTTAACTAGGTGGTCTTGGCTGAGGTGTGCAGCAAATTGATTTAAAGAACAGATTTTTTAAAAACAGACTTAGCATAATATTGAGAAAGAAAGGGCTTCAGCAAAGGTTTTGTCAATGCAGCTACTTCTCAGACTCGTGTAGTCCCGTCTCATTTCTGGTTTCGTTTTGGGTTTTAACATTTTTCATACTGAGGCCATTAAAAACAGCAACATTTGAACATCAAATATTTGAACAATATTTTAAAAACTTTAACTTGGTTCATTATTTTAATTATTAATTCATCACGTCACAACTAAATATTATCAATGTTCTACAAGCCCAAAACCAGAAAAGTTGGCACGTTGTGGAAATCGCAAATAAAAACAGAATACAATGACTTGCAAATCTTTTTCAACCTATATTCAATTGAACACACTGCAAAGACCACATACTTAACGTTCGAACTGGTAAACTTTGTTATTCTTTGCAATTATTAGCTCATTTGGAATTTGATGCCTGCAACATGTTTCAAAAAAGCTGGCACAAGTGACAAAGAAGACAGAGAAATTTGAGGAATGCTCATCAAACACTTATTTGGAATATCCCACAGGTGAACATGCAAATTGGGAACAGGTGGGTGCCATGATTGGGTATAAAAGCAGCTTCCTTGACATGCTCAGTCATCCACATAGAAGGATGGGGCGAGGGTCACCACTCTGTGAACAAATGCGTGGGCAAATTGTCGAACAGTTCAAGAACAACTTTTCTCAACGAGCTATTGCAAGGAATTTAGGAATTTCACCATCTACGGTCCGTAATATCATCAAAAGGTTCAGAGAATCTGGAGAAATCACTACACGTAAGGGGCAAGGCCGAAAACCAACATTGAATGCCCGTGACCTTCGATCCCTCAGGCGGTACTGCATCAAAAACCGACATCAGTGTGTAAAAGATATCACCACATGGGCTCAGGAATACTTCAGAAAACCACTGTCAGTAACTACAGTTCGTCGCTACATCTGTAAGTGCAAGTTAAAGCTCTACTATGCAAAGCAAAAGCCATTCATCAACAAGATCCAGAAACGCCGCCGGCTTTGCTGGGCCCGAGCTCATCTGAGATGGACTGATGCAAAGTGGAAAAGTGTTCTGTGGTCTGATGAGTCCACATTTCAAATTGTCTTTGGAAACTGTGGACGTCGTGTCTTACGGACCAAAGAGGAAAAGAACCATCAGGACTGTTATAGGCGCAAAGTTCAAAAGCCAGCATCTGTGATGGTATGGGGGTGCATTAGTGCCCAAGGCATGGGTAACTTACACATCTGTGAAGGCACCATTAATGCTGAAAGGTACATACAGGTTTTGGAGCAACATATGCTGCCATCCAAGCGACGTCTTTTTCATGGACGCCCCAGCTTATTTCAGCAAGACAATGCCAAGCCACATTCTGCACGTGTTACAACAGCGTGGCTTCGTAGCAAAAGAGTGCGGGTCCTCCCCTGGCCTGCCTGCAGTCCAGACCTGTCCCCCATTGAAAATGTGTGGCGCATTATGAAACGTAAAATACGACAACGGAGACCCCGGACTGTTGAACAACTTAAGCTGTACATCAAGCAAGAATGGGGAAGAATTCCACCTGAAAAGCTTCAAAAATTGGTCTCCTCAGTTCCCAAACGTTTACTGAGTGTTGTTAAAAGGAAAGGCGATGTAACACAGTGGTAAATATGTCCCTGTGCCAACTTTTTTGCAATGTGTTGCTGCCATTGAATTCTAAGTTAATGGTTATTTGCAAAACAAAATAAAGTTTCTCCGTTCGAACATTAAATATATTGTCTTTGCATTCTATTCAGTTGAATATGGGTTGAAAAAGATTTGCAAGTCATTGTATTCTGTTTTTATTTGCGATTTGCACAACGTGCCAACTTTTCCGGTTTTGGGCTTGTATAAAACCTATCGCATGCAGATGATTTTAAAACGGAAAATTAAAAACAGCATAATAAATCTAAAGTAAAGCAGAGGTAAAGTTGTAGAGAAATACAGAGCGCAGGCGCGCACTTGGACAAACAAAAACGCCTGATGAAACAGCCACAACCAGGAGAGATTTCATTTCTGTTCATGTAAACATGTACTTTTCGTCAGCCGGTTCACTTTTTACAAAACACTAGATTTTATGACTTAAACCTCAAACCCTCGTAAATCTTTACTAGCACTTTTCAAGTCTCAACTTTAAAAAGCATTAAATAAATAAAAAATGTAAACTAGGCTCCGTACGCTATAAGAGTGGGCAGTAAGATGAGGCTGGAAAGGCAACTCTCTTGATGGCCACTTGGAGTCCTTACAAATTTAATAGGGCCTTTTAATTCAATTGGCTTAAGCTATAAAAAGCCTGGCTTTCTATTGATCTACAAGCTTTCTGCCTGACGGTGAAAAATTATTTTGAGAAAAAGGAGGGGAAAAAAAGAGAAATGCTCTCCTTTTAGCTGAGAAATTTACAATAGGATGAGACGTGAGGCCTGTTACCAGAAGTACAGTATACTGTCAGCTCTCAATTGTGACAAAATAAATATGATTCTTTATATTTTTATTTCACATAAACTTAGGAGACAACTTACGGTACCCAGAAAAATACAATTGAAAAACAAAAAGGATTTATCAAATGCAGGTCATAACTTTGGGTCTAAATTTTATTTTGATGAGTTGCATGTTCAATTTGCCCAGAATTTTGAGTGTAAATAAACATTAAATGTATTATCAAGAATATTCCAATCCACAACCTTTTAGAAAGTCGTTAACATAAAAAAAAGACTGAAAGATTAGTTGAAAAAGCTCCAACTGCTTTTAAATGTTCTTTCTTAAGAGCAAAAACAGTCATTTTCTAACAGGAATGCAATAACAGTCCCTGACCGTCTGAACAGAGGACAGAAAGCGTGAAGAGGAAGGAGACGTATAAACGAAAACATTCCCCTGGTTCTTCTGCAACAGCTGTTGAAGCTATAATCTGCACTCATCAGTTCTGACTGTACAGTACCCCCCAGCGGCTCTAAGCTATTTTGTGGAGACAATACACAGCAGCTTTGAAAATAAGGAAAGCAGCCTTCTTTAAAAGGTCTTTAATACAGTAAACTATTTACGGTACTTGTTTTTATATCTTCATAAATTTGAAGAATACTAAAATACTGAGTAACTAATCTAAAAAAGCTAAGTCTGGTCCTCTGGACATTCAAAAAATAAAACAAAACAAAGAAAAAAAAAATGTAGAAACGTTTCGTCTTTCGTCCGAAAGACTTCCTCAGTCTGAGTTGCTGTGTTCAGCTCAGTCTTATAAATAGCACCCTCCCACAGTGTTGCACAACCAGTTGGCTGATGACAGCCTGAAACCAGCTGCTCACATGATCAAGGAGGGCCATCAGCCTAACAATGGATCATTAGCACCCTGATGGTTGTTTGCTATTCACAGAGGGCTGAGTGATACTAGCAATAACAGCATTGTAAGAGGGGGACAGTTGAACCCGGAGGCCTCCACCCCTGTTTAATGATGGACGGTTTCTTTTCACAAAGATGGCCTCCTTTACTCCTCTCTCAAACCATCGTTCCTCTCTATCAAGGATGTGAACATCTTCATCCTTGAAAGAGTGACCGCTGGCGTGGAGATGAGTGTAGACTGCAGAGTCCTGACCTGATGATGTTGATCTTCTGTGCTGGGCCATCCTTTTGGCCAGTGGCTGTTTAGTTTCCCCGATATAAGACTGATCACAGCCCTCCTGACACTGAACAGCATACACAATATTACTCTGTTTGTGCCGGGGGACTGGATCTTTGGGATGAACCAGTCTTTGCCGTAATGTATTTTGGGGTTTAAAAGCCACTGGGACGTTGTGTTTAGAGAATAAACGTCTCAATGTCTCTGAAACTCCCGCAACATACGGAATGACCACTGGTCTGGGTCTGGGTTCCTTCTTTTCACCTGATGGCTGGCTGGAGTCCTGTTTGGGTTTCTTCTCTGCTTTCAGGAAGGCCCAGTTAGGATATCCACATTTCCCTAGAGCCTGTTTTGTGTGTGATTTCTCCTTCTGTCTGGCTGCTGAGTTAGTGGGGACGCTGTCTGCTCTGTGGTACAGAGTCCTGATGACTCCTAACTTGTGCTCCAGAGGGTGATGGGAGTCGAACTGTAAATACTGGTCTGTGTGGGTGGGTTTGCGGTACACATCAGTTTGCAAATTTCCTCTATCAGAAACTGAGACCTCACAGTCCAAGAAAGCCAACCTGCCATTTTTTACATCTTCTCGTGTGAACTTGATATATTTATCCACAGAGTTGATGTGATCAGTGAAATGTTGGACTTCCTGAGATTTAATTTTAACCCAGGTGTCATCAACATACCTGAACCAATGACTTGGTGGTCTCCCTGAAAAGGAAGTCAAGGCTTTCTTTTCTACCTCCTCCATGTACAGGTTGGCAACAATAGGAGAAACTGGAGACCCCATAGCACACCCATGTTTCTGCCTATAATATTGCTCCCCATATGTGAAGTAGGTTGACTGCAGGCACAGTTTCAAGAGTTAGTCTACACTCATCTCCACGCCAGCGGTCACTCTTTCAAGGATGAAGATGTTCACATCCTTGATAGAGAGGAACGATGGTTTGAGAGAGGAGTAAAGGAGGCCATCTTTGTGAAAAGAAACCGTCCATCATTAAACAGGGGTGGAGGCCTCCGGGTTCAACTGTCCCCCTCTTACAATGCTGTTATTGCTAGTATCACTCAGCCCTCTGTGAATAGCAAACAACCATCAGGGTGCTAATGATCCATTGTTAGGCTGATGGCCCTCCTTGATCATGTGAGCAGCTGGTTTCAGGCTGTCATCAGCCAACTGGTTGTGCAACACTGTGGGAGGGTGCTATTTATAAGACTGAGCTGAACACAGCAACTCAGACTGAGGAAGTCTTTCGGACGAAAGACGAAACGTTTCTACATTTTTTTTTTGCTTTGTTTTGTTTTATTTTTTGAATGTCCAGAGGACCAGACTTAGCTTTTTTAGATTTTTCTACCTGGATTATTGAGCATGCATCAGAGTACTGAGTAACTAAGTTCATATATTGTCTGATGAAGTGTGTTTTGTTTTGTTTTACTTTAAATCTATTGAAACGCAAGAAAAAAGCCTAAAAATTTATTTGACAAGTGCTGTTACTTTAAAAAACATTTGTAATATTTTCTAAAAATAAAAGTTATTGATGCCAGTAGTATGTAAAAGCAGTATTTTAATATTTTTTCTCCATATTTTGAACATAGTATACATATAATAATAGAAAATGATGCTTTGAACCACTTACCTCTGTGCAAAGAAGGTTCAAGGCAGTGAAGTCCCATTTCTTTGCATGGGTCGTGTGGTACCTCAGTATTGCATCCTGAGAAGTAGAATCGAGAGTTATTCATCCATGGTAAAATTATGATTAGAATAGTATTTGGCAGCAGATAAAAACAGGTTCATTATTATTCTAAAATTATCAGGCACTCAGATTATGAAGGGTTTTATGCTCAACCTAAAATATAATTGTAAACTCTGCCACCATGTGGTTGATAATGGAATATGTTGTTTGAGGGAAAAATGAACACAAAATCTACCAAAGGGAAAATAAGTCATTAAATGTCAAATAAATGTTTTTTCCCCTTTGTTTCAAACACAAATTACCTGTTTGAGAACAATAAAAAAGAGAGAAATGCTCTTCTTTTAGCTGATAAATGTACAATGAGAGGAGAGACATGAGGCCTGTTATCAGAAGTACTGTCAGCTCTACTGAATCCCACCATAGAAAACTTGACAAAGTGACTTATTCAGTGTTTGAGCAAAGAATGTGTCTCGCTGATCATTCTAGAAATCCTTCAAAGCATTTCAGACATGTGCAGCTGTCTTACCCTCACATCCAGGCAACTTTTGAAGCCTCTCTGCAAAGCATTTCGGATGAGCTCCCACCGACTTTGAACACCGCCATTCTTCAAGACGTGGAAAAATAAAGTTACAAGAGCCTCCACAGAATTGCATAAAAGAATAAAAGCTGTGATACATTTAAAAGCACAGGACTACAATCTAAAAAAAGCTAAGTCTGGTCCTCTGGACATTCAAAAAACAAAACAAAGCAAATAAATTGTAGAAACGTTTCGTTTTTCGTCCGAAAGACTTCCTCAGTCGGAGCTGCTGTCGGACGAAAGACGAAACGTTTCTACAATTTTTTTGCTTTGTTTTTTGAATGTCCAGAGGACCAGACTTAGCTTTTTTTAGATTTTTCTACCTGGATTACAGGTAGTCCCCGATTTACGAGCGAGATCCGTTACAACGAGGCGCTCGTAAACCGGAAATCTCGTAATTTGGAACGGCCGCCATTTCGCTCGTAAATCCGGAAATCCGCTCGTAAATTGGAACGGTTTTCGCTAGCGCGCCTAAAAACACTCTATTTTCATCTAAAAACTACTTTTGAGTGCATAAAAATGATCGGAAACGTGTGTTTATATGCTTAACTAGCTAACTGTAGTGAAAAAACACATGAAAACTCAGTATTTTTTTCGTTTTTTCCAAAAATGTGCAGCTCGTAAGTCTGGAACCTCGCAGATCAGAGCGCTCGTAAATCGGGGACTACCTGTATTGTGCATGCATCAGGGCACAGGACTACAAATTTACCTCAGTCTCCACAGGAAACAGATTCTTCTCAGAGCAGGGCATCTTCACAGACACGTCATCCCATGCGTCTCTGAACTTGGAGGGGTACGGGACAGGGACCTCTCCCTCTCTGAGGAGATCTGTCTGTAACAAGGAATAAAAGACAAATGCAACACATCTTTACAGATTACTGCTGTTTTTAGAGCAGCCGAGTCTCTAATGCCTGTCTTTAGATACTTAATGTCTTAACTTTAAATGTATGTGCGATGAAAAAAGCTAAATCGATGTCATGAGTTTAATTCAAACAGAAATCCTATAAGTAAATTTATTCATATAATTGTAGGATCAGTTCGGTATCAGTAATAGTTAAACTGTAGCAGCCACACACCACAACCACCAGTGATCTTGTGAGGCTAGAAGTGGAAGACAAACTGATAGGATCTCTACTGACACCAGGGGCCTCATGTATCAAAGACTTGCGTGGATTTCTTACTGAAAAGTGACGTACGGTCAAATCCAGAAAAGTGTCTACGCACAAAAAAATCCAGATTTATCAAGCTGTGCGTACACCGGTATCCACGCACATTCCTTTTGTACATCACAATGAACGTGGAACTGAGCGCACGTGAGACACCTCCCCTGACACGCCTACATTTACATATGTTAAACAGATGCAAATTACTTCCTGCATGTGTGAAGGACATGTTTGTTTGATCCCTGCGCGATCAGAAATGATCTCTAGATTCAGGAAAACAATGGATTTAATATAATATGAGTGAGGACAAACATCCTAAGTAAGAATAGTAATAAACTGTGTTCATCACGCAAAGAACGAGTGATTGTGTGCCGGTATTCGTGTGCGCGCACGCTGCTGTCAGGTGCGCCACCGGCTCATTCATTCATTCTGAGTGAAAATATTAACTTTGCGCACGAGTTAATTACCATAATTACTGTAAACACAGAGGAACTTACTTGGATGTTTGCTAGAACATAGATCTTCGTTTATTTAATAGATGATATGAAGAAACGAGTCTCTGCGTCTCAGTGGAGACTTTTCATGACATGACGTGATGTTGGAGTCTCCAAAGCGCGCGCTGCAGCCTTGTGCGCAATCTGTTTGTCTGTGAAGCTTTTACTCCCATACAAGTTATAAATGGTGTACTTTCACGTGTCATTTTGGAGACATCTACAATAAACACAGATAATGACACACCTCCACTGCCGTGTAACACCGGCGAGGGTGCACGCGCGCTCAAAGCGCGACCATAACTCAGCCTTTGGGATCATATGGATGAGACCATTCCATTGGACATGAATCGGCTTTGTGTGGACTGGACTGGCACAGCCCTGATCGACCTGCCAGCTCCCTCTAAGCTCCTGTGGAACCCCAGTTTCTGCACGTGCACGCGTGATGCGCGGCCCCTGTGTTGCGCCAGTGCGCAGCAGTGCCAAACTGAAAAATGATTATTTCTGAAAACGGCTGATAAGCCATATCCTAGATCAGAGAATTATATCTGTTTATAAATAAATGCTCTGCGTGTTACACTATCTATATCAGGGGTCACCAACGTGGTGCCCGCGGGCACCCGGGTGCCCCCAAAGACCATTTGAGGTGCCCCCGAACCTGTTCTAAAAATAGCACAACTCACTACTAAGCTGCATTTAAAATTTCATTTTATTCAGTTGTTATTCTTTTTTTGTATTTATTCATATTTTAAAATGTCTATCTTAAAAATGTGTTCTTAAAAATATGTTTATTATACATTTTTTTCAATTTACGCTTTGTTATTTCCGAAGAGTTTATCAAACTGGTGCCCTTTGTGTGACTCCGTACCCACGAAGTAGCTCTCAGTTTCGAAAAGGTTGGTGACCCCTGATCTATATGCTCTAGTAAGGCTGAATGTATCCGTTCCTGTTACATTTATTTTTTGCACAACTTTGCGCGTCCGTGGATGTACTTGTTAATCGTGTGTTTGGTGGGAATATTAATCATTTTCACATCATGAACAGTTAATAGTAATAATAATAATAATAATAATAATAATAATAATAATGAATTCAATTTATAACGCACTTTTCATTAATGAAAATCTCAAAGTGCTACAAAGTGCAACAGAATTAAATGTCGATAAAACAAATAATAAAACAGTTAAAATCAACAACAGTATCAACTCAGATCAAAAGTAGAATCATGAGGAGGAAGAGTATGCTCGGTTAAAAAGAAAGGTCTTCAAGCCGCTCTTAAAGTCAACCACAGACTGTGGGGCTTCAGTTTCTCAGAAGCACCTGTAAGTGTCGCCAAAGGAACAATAACCACAGAAACGTGCGTACGCAAGCAGGGGAGCTGGCGTGGAAATGTACGTGGATGCGCAGATATTCACGTTCATTTCAGTTTTGATACATACGGGGTTTTGCGTGGAAAGTGACGTGCGCAATGTTTTTGTGCGCACGCATGGTTGATACATGAGGCCCCAGGCCCAGACAGATTAAAGGATAGCTCAGCCCAAGCAACGTCTATCATTTTATTTTATTTGCGCTGTCCATGTCCAAACAGTGTTTACACATCGTTTTGTTACAATTACTACACCAGGGTTAATTGTTACAATACTCTGTGAAACCTACCAAATCAAATCTGCATTCTTGTTCTGACTGCAGCCTTTTCCTCTGCAAATAAAGATCCTCAAAAGAACAAGTGGTTGTTAACTTACCCTGATTGTAACAGAGTGATTAGGTGTTGCTTTTAGCAGAGGCAAAGGGGGAGCACACTGCGGTAGTCTGTTGAGCTCATCTATGGGTGTCCCCAACCATCTTTTGTCAAAGTTCGGCATTGGGAAAGAAACTCTGCAAAAAGAAACACAAGCATGAAGCACATTATTGTGCAAAATTAAGAGTAAAGATCATTGTGAAGCAAAATGAAGAGTGACACACGCATTACTTGAGAATTAAAACAATTCAAAGTACCGTTTGAAGCTGGCATCCGTCTGGTTTTCCTTTAGGTCTTGACTAGTACTCATCTTAGATGAGCTACTGCACCCAAGCATCTCAACATCCTCACCTTCAGTGTTTACGACCATAGGATGAACTCCTTCTTTGGCCAAACTTCCAGAGTCAGAATCTTTGACAACCTGCTGAGCTTCCACTACCTGAGCCTTTGCAAAGTCAGTTTCTTCTGCACGCAGGCTTTCAGCGTCATGCATGTCTGTAGAGTTGTTGCTAAATGCCATTTTACATACTGGACTGTCGGGGCTCAGCACCTTTATGTCACTAGGTGTACCTTCAACTTTCCTAGAACTAACACTAAGACAAAGGGTGAGTTTTGGATTTGCAGAGCATGCACCAAGGCAGGTTGCTTTAACTGGGTGAGGAGAACCGGGTGAATCAGGTCTCCTGGGTTTCTGGCCATTAGAGCTGGGGGTTACAGCTGGATTACTTCTGTTGTCTACAAGAACAGACTCATCCAGTTCACATGGGGGCTCACAGTCCATTGCATTCTGAGAAGCTAAACTATCAGGCTTGTCTTCAGTTGGTGGGTGGCCTTCTGTTTCGTTAGACATTTGTGTTGTACAAAAGAGATCCACATTTTCATTTGTTTGGGAAGCATCATTGTTCAAATCCTTTGGCTCGACTTCATCAGCCAAACTGTACAAAGAGAGAAAGGTGGAAAACATCAAAAGCAACGCTACAAAACAAAATCTCGTCTTGAAATCATAGTTATGCACATCTACTTTTAAAAGGCAATAATCAGATTAGAACTGCACAATTCTCCATTTGAACACCATTAATAACAAAACGATTAGTGCTTACATATGTGCTTTACCTTATTTGAGAATCCATTGTTGTGTATCTTTGACAGGTGGTATATGAATCAAATTTCACTGCTAAAAATGAAAATAAATAACTCTTAAAAGGGTCGGTCAGAGAACATATCAGCAAGCTTGTAGATATTTCCTTTTTTCCAAAGAAAATCAGGAATGTAATCACGTTTTTGTTTGGCTAGTGTAATTAAGAGGGACAGATTTCTGTAACGTATACATTTCATAAAGCTCGAAAAACACCAAAAAGTTTATGTTGCTGGCAGATATTATAATAAGCTAGTAAATTGCACGTATTTTATCGGCAGTTTATGGCATTGTAGTCGTTTTTAAAAATGTTCCTCACTAAAGAAGTACCGGTAAATGCATGTAAAATAGTGAGCTGCGGGGTCTGTTAGATTTTATTAGCTTCTTCGATNTTTCAAATGTCATTCCTTTTTTTTCTTCTTTCAAATGTAATTCCGTTTTTTCAAATGTGATTCTGTTTTTTTAATGTAATTCTGTTTTTTTCAAATGTGATTCTGTTTTTTTAATGTAATTCCGTTTTTTTCTAATGGGATTCTGTTTTTTCTAATGGGATTATGGCCACTTCAGCTTTGGCTACTTCTGCTTTGGCTTAATGTAATTCTGCTTTTTCTAATGTGATTCCAGACACTTCCGCTTGCATGTCATTTCGTTTTTTATAATGTAATTATGTTTTTTTATTTATGTAAGTCAATTTTTTCAAATGTTTTTGTGATTTTGTTGTTTTGTTCATTTACACCTTAGGGCCACCGTACCATACCAAAACAAATTTAAAATACCTCATGAAAAGGATGGGTATCAATGAAAAGATGGCCACCACAGATAATCAATCTTTGCCAACACAAACATGGCTTTATTGTAGTTTCGTGTTGTGATAAAATTTGGCATGGGAGTGGCTAGAAGCAATTTCATAAGATCATGTTAGTTTGAAACTGTGGCATGAAAGGCGGCTGGGCAGTTATGCCTTCAAGGAATTTAATTTTTTTTTTTGTTTCTTCAGTTATCTTTGTCAAAATCAATGCTAACCAAGGTTAAAACTTTCAGATAATTTGCACACAGAGGAGCTGTCTTTTGAAGCTTGTTCTCCGATGAAAAAATAATAATTTTGAAACTGCAAACAACAAACCAAATCATTACTGAGCTGCCCAAAGCAATCGGCGCAACTCTCAGAAGGATTGATGTTCTCCCGTGCTGCCAGATGAGCGGAGGAGAGGCGAGGGAAGCAACACAATGAGGAGAAACATTAAAAAATGAGCGAAGAAGGAAGTGTCTTAGAAGGCTTTGGGCTATAATTAAGTTCTGTTCGATTTGGTTCACGGTCACTAAGCTTGAGAAGTGTCTGAACATAAAAATCCATCCATCCATTATCTTTGCCCGCTTCTTCCATTTTGGGTCACGGGGGTCGCCGGTGCCCGTGTCCTGACCATAAAAATCTACAGAAAAAAAATCAGACATGTGAGACCTGAAAGAAAAACCTGCATGTTTTACTGCTGCTGTGGTGTCTCGTTTAGTCTGCAGAGGACATTCAGCGTGAATTGTTTGGGTCCTCCGAGAGAGAAATGATTGCAAATCAATATAAACAAGTTCTGGTTATCACCTTTTTACTGTTATAAAAATGTTTTTATCCTGAAGGGAACGATTTCTTCCAGGATGACAACGCCCGTGCAGGGCTGACTGAAATGTCTGATAAGTAAAAAACAACAACAAAAGAACACGTAAACGTTTCCACCTCATCCTCTTTGTGTGCTGAGTCAGCATTAACTCTGACGTTTCCATCATTTTTGCTCTCTTTAATATTGGCATCAGCATACTGGCTCTAATTTTGCCTTCTTCATTTCTTTTAGCTAACATTTGGCTACATTTAGCTAGTCTTTTAGTACTTTGAGCTTCCGACTGGTTCTTTAATTATCTTAGTAACTTTTTTGGGGGGCGTTTTTCGGCTCTAGTGGCCCATTTTTGTTGTAGAGGATGGAGGGCGAAACAGGGCAAGAGAGGGGGAGACATTGTGGAAAGGTCGTCGGGACCGGGATGTGATCCCGCGACACCACAGCGAGGACTAGCCTCAAACATGGGCCACGCTCTTAACCCCTGCGCCATAGCCGCGGCCCAGTAACATTTATTTTAATTAGGATTTTGTTATTTTTAGCTTTTAGTTAACCTTTTTGCTGCCGTTGACTTTTAGCTCCCTTTTAGGTAAAATGTAGCTACTTTTGGCTTCTAGCTACCCTTTTTTTAACACTCTAGCTTTTAACTACGGGGTGGCGCAGTGACACAGTTAATAGAGCTTTCACCTTTCAGTGAGAAGGTCGCCGGGTCGAATCCGGGCTGAGGACCTTTCTGGGTGGCGTTTGCATGTTCTCCGAGGATGCGTGGGTTTTCTCAAGGTAGCTACCTCGGTTTCCTCTGACAGACCTAAAACATGCGTGTCACTGGTAACTTTAACTCGTTGCAAGGTGAGAATGAGAGAGTAACTGCTTGTCTCGTTTGTATCTATGTGTGCCTGTGATGGACTTGCAACCTGTCCAGGGTGTCCCCCGCCTCTCTCATAGTGACTACATGGGCACCAGTAACCCCTGCGATTTGGAATGGAAATTGCAGGTAAAGATAATGGATGGATGGCATTTTTCTGTGCTTTTGTTGCTTTTAGCTATCATTTTGATGCATATTTTTTCTTTCGGCTGCTCCCTTCTTCAGGGGTCGCTACAGCTAATAAGTCTCACAAAGACTTGGCAATTGTTTTTACGCCAGATGCACTTGTTATGCAACCACAAACCACTGTGTGGAGCAGAGAGCTTCTGTCTAGGATGTCCAGGGTCAAGGGCCTTGCTCAAGGGCCCAGAGTGGAGCAAATGAGGGTGGAGGCAGGTGTGGGTGTTTCACCTTTCCCACCCACATTTTGATGTTGTCAGTATGGGGAGTTGAACTAGCGACCTTCCGATCACAGGCCCACCTTCTGTAGCCTTTGCACCACCACTCCCCTATCATTCTGCTGCATATAGCTAGCATTTTTTCTACATTTAACTATAGTATTTTGGTATTTTTATTATATAGCTATCGTTTTTTAGCTTATAGCTAGCATTCTTCATTTAGCTTTATTCATCAGTTTTAGATTTTATTAACACATTTTAGTGAATTCATTCAAAACTTGGTTTTCCTAATGTATTTTTTCAGAAATTTTTATTTTTTTAGTCTGATTTTGAGATTTTAAAGGTGGGCTGACATGATGTTTGAACTTTTCATAAAATGGCTCAACATATATATCTTTTATCATTCAACTATGTTCGTTGTTGCAAACAAAATGATAATTTAATGAAAATTCGTTTAAAAAGTGAGTTTAAAATTTGCGCCGTGTTTATTCACGGCAAATCCGATTACACGCAAATGCAACATCCGTGACGTCATCGCAGGACTTTCACTCTGCGGCTGCGCATAGAACGCAGATTCATTTTCTGCACGTTTGCCTACATGTAATTTTTTTTTGTAGAACTTTAAACATACCGTTACGTTGTGTCGCATTTAGGTGTTCTAATATCATCAGTGAACAAGTGAGCCTTTTCACTTTCCTGAAAGATGAAATACTTCGGACAAAACAAACAAAGCTGTCCCCCTCGGAGCCCCCCTCGCTCCACCCGAGAGCCCCCCTCGCTCCACCTGAACGGTAAGGCAGAACCTGCTGTTTCTTGTTCACTGAACTAACTTCTGCTTCCCAAACTGAAGACAAATTGCTCAAATCTAAACTTAGTTTGCTAAATTCGTCG